>PVHY01003522.1:0-106590 GCA_004024945.1 Uropsilus gracilis | reverse complement strand
TTTTTTCTTATTTGTTTGTTTGTTTTTCCCTATATCCATCATATAAGTGAGACCATCCTGTACTTCTCTTTTTCTTTTTGACTTATTTCTGCCAATATGGGTGTTTGTCCTCCTTGATGGATGCGTAGTATTCCATCGTGTATATGTACCACATTTTTTTTAACCAATCATCAGTTTTGGGGCATTTGGTTTGTTTCCAGTTCTTTGCAACTGTGAACAGGGCTGCAACGAACATGCGTGTACATGTGTCCTTTTGAATTAATGTCTTCATGTTCTCTGGGTAGATTCCTAGTAGTGGGGTTGCTGGGTCGAATGGTAAGTCCACTTTTAATTGTTTGAGGGTCCTCCACACTGTCTTCCATAGTGGCTGGACCAGTTTGCACTCCCACCAGCAGTGTAAGAGAGTTCCTTTTTCTCCACATCCGCGCCAACATTTGTTGTTGTCTGTTTTATTTATGTGGGTCATTCTTACTGGTGTAAGATGGTATCTCAATGTGGTTTTAATTTGCATTTCCCTGATTATTAGTGAAGTGGAGCATTTTTTTCATATGTCTATTAGCCATCTGTATCTCCTCTTTGGTGAAGTGTCTTTTTAGTTCTTCTCCCCATTTTTTGATCGGGTTTTTTGCTTTGTTTTTGTTGAGCTGTGGGAGCTCTTTGTGGATCTTGGTTATCAGACCCTTGTCACTTGTCTGGAGGGCAAAAATTTTCTCCCAGTTGGTTGGGTTTCTTTTTGTTTTGTTTATTGTCTCCTTTGTAGAACAGAAACTTTTAAGTTTTATATAGTTCCAGTTGTTTATGTTTTCCTTCATTTTTTGCCAGCCATAGTTTTTTCCCCAAATGGATTTCTGAGGTGAAATTCATGAAGGGTTTTGCCCAGGTTTTCTTCTATGTATTTTATGGTTGCAGGTCTCACTTCCAGGTCCTTTATCCATTTTGAGTTAATTTTTGTACAGGATGTGAGGGTGTTATCCTGGTCCATTTTTTTACAAGTTTTGATCCAGTTTTCCCAGTGGTGCCCCCATCTTTACTGGCTCCTTTCCTTTTGCCCACAGACTTCCTCCAGCTATTCCCACTGGTGTCTTCCTTTAATCACCATCTCGATTCCTTCCATCAGAGCCACACATTCTAAAAAAGAAGTTGATGCACTGCCTCTACTTCCTGGCCTCCCACTCTTTCCCTAACCCTTTCTCAGTAGCCTCTGGGTTCCTGCCACTTCATAGAAATGACTCTCAAAATCAGGAGAGGCCTTCCCCACATCTAGGCCTCAATTCTTGGGAGAAATTGGCTTCACAATCACCAAGGCTTCAAGAAGGTCTCTTCCTAAGGCTTTTAGGATTTGCACTTTTCCCACAAACTGGAATTTTTTCTGCCTCCCTCTGACTCTAAAGGTCAGAGCTCTGAGAGAATCCTCCTCCCTCTGTATATATTCCACCAGGGTGATTTAACTCCCTTGGTTCTAGTCTAGTCTGTGCAGAAGCAGCTCCAACGTATTTCTTTTTTCTATCAGAACACCCATTTGGAACACACTTCTGGCCACTGACGGCCTCCTCCGCTGGTCTCTCCCTGGCATATTAAAGGAAGTCAATTCAGTACTGAACTTTGTTTGATCTCCCCAGGTAAACCTGCTCTCTCCTTCCTATCACCCCAGATCAAGTCTTGACTTCTCATTCTCTTCTGTAAATTCCTCCCAATCCACCCACCAGTCCTGTCAATTTTCTCAGGTCATGATTCTTTTAAAATGAACACAGAATTCAATTTTTATTTTCAAAACATGAAACCAACTCATCATTTGACTTTGCTCTTTTAACTCTATTATCCTGATTAACCCTCTTTGGTATTAAAGACAATAAATTGTATAAATCTTGAATTTTTTTCAACTCAGAAAAATAAGCTCTGTTATGACAACCCATAGCATGTTAATCTGCCTTGTATAAACTGTTAGTTTTAAAAAACACCTGTTTAACACCATTGGAAATGTCTCAGAAACTTTTTATACATCATTGTACCTGCCTTTGGAATTAACAGACTGGAATGTGGATTAGCCTGCCTGCTGAAGGCAGCTAGCAAAATTATATCTTTTAAAAAGGAGAAACAAGACAACCCTTTGAAGCATCTGAGTACTAATAAGATAAACAAGATGGTGGAGAATTATTGGGCTAAAATGTGGAGAGGACTAAGAATAGGGTGGTGAGTCTGATATTGGAAAACTGTTTCCTTTGGGAACAGAAGAAACAACTGAGATGTTCAATTAAAGAATTTAAGGGTGTCTGCAGGATACCTTTAAACTATCAAAAGGAGTGGCTGATGAACTCCATTTCTTTGGTTCTGATTCCAAAAAGTTGCACCTGAGGAGTAAGGATGAACTGGAAGTAGACAGGTTCTTACAGGGGCTGTAGCTCAGTTTGACTCATCTCAATTCTTGAAATTGGATTAAGGTAATCTAGTGTTGCTAATGCCCTCAGGCTCTTGTAAATCCTCTCTGAAAGAAGATATCTTCCTAGTGTCAGATATTTCTATAAACCATTTTGCAACTACAGTGATCAGGGCTTGCATATGGGTGCACATATACACACACACACATGAACACACACAAAACAAAAATGAAAACATAACTATAAAACAAAACTCAGACACATAGTGAGACAAGATAATATAAACAAATATACAAGAAAAACATATTCAATAAATAGTAGAGTTATGCATGCAGATTTTAAAATAAAAAATATATACACAATGCTTACTATGTATAATGGGAGAAAAGAGATGATTAAAGTTTTGTCAAGAAAGCAAACATTTTTTTCTAAATGGGAATTCTAAAATGGAAAGTTATAATGCCTGGCACTAAGAATTCAAAGGAAGAACAGAGCAGCATGTTAGATAAAGAATTGGTTAATTAGAAGTTAGAAAAGAAAAAAAATATCTAAAATGAAGCATGAATACTCAAAAGATAAGGAATTAATGAGAAGGTTTAAGAAAATAAGAGAGAAACAATATAGAGGGATATATGCCGAGATCTTTCAAAAAATGATGAAAAACATCAATCTTCTGAACATTAATGTTCAGTAAGTCCTAAGACACTAAATCAAGATAAATAAAGAGCAAATCTATATCTATGTTTTTGGAATAAAACTGAAGAGTACATCTTTATGATCAAAGTAAAACAGAAAGCTGAAAATTGGAGCTAAGGAGAATATTTTAAAATCAGAGAAAAACAAAGATTACCTTCAAAGGAGCAACCATTATATACACAGACAATTTCCTAATGGAAACAATGGAAGCCAGAAGTCAATGGGGTTATTTAGAGCACTGAAGAAAAAGTAATGACCAACTTGTAAAACAAACCCGGAAAAAATTCATTAAAAAGTGAAGATGTAATAAATGCATATTTCAGGCAAATAACAACTGAGAGATTTAAACACAGCAGATGCATATTAGTAAGATTTTTGTTTAGGAAGAAAGAAATAATTCCAACTAGAATGCCAGAGATGTAAGATGGAACGAAGATCAACAAAATGGTAACTGTGGATAAATATCAAATATCCTACTAATTGTGTAGAATAACAAAAATATGATATTGTTTGTGTGTGGTGTCAAGGTCCTAATGTCCTTGCTTATACTTTGGGAGAAAAGAATAAAAGAATCAATTAGTGTCAGAGATGGTTAAAAATCAATGCTATAATTGTTGGGTAGTTATTAAAATGTTGTAAGAGAGTGAATAACTTATAAATTAAAGATTTGAATAAGCTAACTCAACTAGAGGCAAAGAATGGAGAGAAAAAAGAATATGAAGTAGGTAGGACATATAGAAAGACTTTAGTAAGGTGGCAGATTTAAACTCAAACATAAAAATATTTTCCTTGCATGGAACATAGCTAAATTTTTCCATTAAAGGGCAAAGATTCTCAAATTTCCAGACTTATTTTTGATAATAACTGAATTTCAGCTGAAACAGTAAGCAAACTATTTACACAGCTATACTTAAATGTAAATAGCAAAGGATAGGAAAAGATATAACACAAAAAAAATAATAAAAAGAATAAGACCAGATTTAAAAACAAGTATTACTTGGTATAAAGGAAGATATTTCAAGAAATAAAAATATATCTATACAAGAACTTGGGCATGAATGTTCATAAGAGTAAACTTCATAATAGCCAAAATGTGAAAAACACTCAAGTGTTCATCAACTGATGAATGGCTAACAAATGTAATATATCCATGTACCAGAATATTATCTAGCTACAAAAAATATGAAGCACAGTTACAGTATGAATGAATGTGAATGACTCTTGAAAGCATTGTGCTAAATGAAAGACATGAACCACAAAATAACATATCTTACATGACTGCATTGACATGAAATGTCAAGAGAGGGACTCTAGAGAGACAGAAAGTATTATTGGTTGCTTAGGGCTATGGCTATGGGAGTGAGGAAATAGGAGGATGATAGCCAAAGGGTGTGGAGTTTCTTTCTGAGGTGATAAAAATATTCTAAAATTGATAGTGATCTATGAGTGACAGCTGCATAGATCAGTGAATATACTAAAAAAACAAACAAACCAGAATTATATGCGATTGTAAAGAGTGTGAGTTCTATTTCAAGGTTGCTTAAAAGTATAGATATTTCATAATGATAACAAATTTAATTCACCTGGAAGATATAATAATTCTGTATTTCTATGCATCTGATAACTTGGTCTCAAATACATAAAGCAAAAATGACCAGTCATATGATTGTACGTCAGATTCCTTTTCTGTCTTTCTGGGATCACAGATCTCTCAAAAATATGCTATCTAGTTCATTTATGGAGTCATTTTTAGACAGGGAGGGATCTTAGCTAACACACTCCACTTATACATAAAATGCATGTTGCAGATACTATCAGTGCCTGACTACATCTTCTAACTACTCACTATTTCCCCTACAAGTGCAAGTACCTAAAACTTTCTACCTGAGGTCTTTGGTTACAGAACATGTGCTTGCATGTGGGCCATGCCAGAAGTGCCAGAGAGCTGATGTTCTCAGGAGCAACTCTCAAACAATGACTGGTATGAATTAATGGATAAATACCCCCAACTCATTGCCCTTCAAGGATTAACTTAGAGGTGTCTGCTCTTTGTTATCTCCCAGACATCTCCAGCAAGACTGGTCTACTACAGTTATCCAAGGTGGTAACTGATTTGATAAAATATACTTTATTTGTTACCTTCCTTTTCCCACTTGATTACCCCATTTCTTTTAGGTATTTCTTGAAATCATCTTCCATAAACTATATTCAGATCCTTTCCTTAGGATCCACTTCCAAGGGAACTCAAACGAAGGCAAGAAACCCTTGGTTTAATGATAAGAAACATATTTGCTAGGTGGCTTGGCTTTGAAGTGGTCTCCACTCCATCACCCAGTCTCTTGACCATGTCATTACTACCCATGATCTGATGTGTGTCTTCCACCTAGAGTATTTTGACTGTAGTTTTCTGTTCTTTAATTTACCTCCTATCGCTCTCCTCATACTCTACTTATTAAGCATAGAGCTTTTTTTCCTACTTTTTATGATTGTATCTTCTTTTATCTCATATCTTCTTTTGTTGCATGCTTCTTTTCTACTCATGTATCTTTAATGACTTCCATTGTCCAGAGAAGAAAACTCCAACCCTTAGCTGACATGCTGTTCTCTGTGCTTTAGCCTCAATTTACCTTTTAGTCACTGCCTGTGCTCTACTGCTCTTCTTCCCAATGCCAGTGCTCATTTATCTACCATCTTCTCTCCTTGGCACCATGCCCCACCATTGGTCATGATGCTCTCCCTCACTACAAGAAGTAAAGTCCATAAGCCATCCTTCAGGATTCAGTTCCAAAGACACCATGACTCCTCCTGAATGTCATTAGACAAAGCTCTCTCTTGCAGTGCCACAAACTTGGTGACTGCTAGTGGATTTTTGAGAACAACAAACCATGAAGAGCAAAACCTTCTAATTGCCTAAGACAAATTTGCTGTGAATCTTCAGCCAGTCCCCTAATGTCGCTGGCCCTTAGTTACCACAACTGCACAGTAAGTAATTTTGATAAACATCAGCATTTCTCTAAAGAAGGAAGGGACACAATTCTTCATTGTGCAGACCACCTTGGGCACTGTGGCATCTTTAGCATCTCTGGCTCTTGGTACCAATGGCTGTGTAGGGCCCACTGATGGTCCAGAACCATGAGAAGGTGGGGACAGTGGGGTTGTGATAGGGAAACCTGGGGCCGAGCTGGACACAATGGTCAGGCCATATCTTGGCCTCTGAATTAGCATCCCAGAATTCACAGGGCATGCACTCTCAGCTGACTTGGGCTGCCCTCCCAATCTGAAGAGTTTCCATCTTTTCTAATGGACAGGAGTCCAGAGAGCAAGTGATGTTCCCAGTGAGGAGGGGGCCACTCATAATGGGACTCTGTGGTGGGGGCTGCGAGGGCTGGCAGGATAAGGGCTAGACTTGGTCAGTCAGCAGCCTGGGGGATGAGTGGAGGCAGAATGGCAACTCAGAAAAGACTACAGGGGCAATGAAGAGAGGTTGGGTGGACAGGGGCCTGGGGACAGGGGACAGGGGAACATCCATGACATGGGGTGCAGAAGTGGACTCAAGACTGACCCTCAGGATGTGGGTAGTGGTGCCAGGCAGCAGAATGGTGGTGATGGCAGTGGGCCTGCTGGGGCAGGTTGCAACCATCTGGTTGTCAGATAAGGTGGTGGGGGTGGGGCAGAGGCCTAGAAGAAAGATGGTATGAATAGGTGACAACTGCAACATGACCTCTCCTCAAAGGTGGATTCTTGGTTGAGGTTCTGGGGAAACCAGAGTATTGCCCAACACCCAAAGCTCAGCATCGTGAATTTCAGGAGGTTCTGGGAATTGCTCCATTCACTGATTCACTGCGTCATCCATCAAGAAGCATCTCGGGCCCTGGAATGAGACCACTCCTGTCTTGTACGTGTTCTGGGACCACAGTTCATGTGGTGCACGGAGCCAAAGCTTTGAGGAGGTTGCAAAGGGAAGAATTTGTCAGTATTTATTCATCTGAGTCCAGGGAAGGTTGCTCCTAATAGAGAGCAGGTGATGGGGGGTGGGGAGAAGGGTGGGGCAGGAGGAGGGCAGGAAAGGGTGGTGCCAGGTCCCTGATCTTATCCCATAGCTACTCTGTGAATTAGTTTCTGATTTCCCTCAGTTTGCAGATGAACAGAGGCTTGTTCTCAAGTTCAGAAGAGGATTTCCTCAGGTTCTCAGCTGGAGCAACCCTGAGACTCTCCAGCTGCCCTTGTATCCGATGGAACATCTCTGTCTGTGATCTTTAGATCTTGGGGTAGTGGTAGCATGAGGGCGGCCTCCATGCCCACTGTGGTTCTTCCAACAGCAACATCTGTTCCTACAGTGACACCATGTATCAGTTTTCCATGTGTCTAGTTATATGGCCAGCTTCCCGGTAGCTTTGAGCTTTTGAAAAGACCAAGTCTTAGTGACTCCATCAAACTCCTGGAAGTGTGTGCTAATAGATCCAGAGTCTTGCTGTGTACCTGGCACGGCTCTCAGCGATTTGAGTATATGAGCTCATTCAGTCCTCACACTGACCTGGGAGACAGGTGGCGTCATAAGCCCCACTATACAGAAGAAAAGAGAGACCACAAAGACTGGATAATTTGCCTCTGTTCTCACAGATAATGGCAAAGCAGCATTTAAATCCAGGCACACAGGCTCCAGAATCTGGTGAGGGGCTTCCTGAAGCAGACTGTCCCCCTCCATAAGGACATTGGGCCCCTTAGCCGACAGTCAATTTCTGCCACTCCACCAATTAGCTGAGTGACCTGAGACACATCCCTCAATCCCTCTGAATTCCCACTTTTCCCCTGGTTGAATGAAAGGGTTGACCTGCAGTATCCTGAGCTCTGTTCCAGCTCTGACATTTCAAGAGGTTCATCAGGCTAAAATAAGCAGCAAGAGCCACACTGTGGTTGGGAAAGGGCAGCCTGGGACGTGCGTGCATGGAAGCTGGGAGGTTCTTGGTGGTGAGGGGGCGTACAAGGCTAATTGCGAGTGCATGAGCTCAGCTGGGGGCCACTTTCTCCCCTGCATGCCCACAGCTGGCTGTGAGTCACTGATGGTCATCAGCCACACCGAGGCTGCCAGAGACAGAGCAGGCTCTGAGTGTGGACAGAAGTGCAGCTAGTTTCAACCTGGCCTAGTCTTAGGGGTCACAGGGGTTGTGTGCTCTTCTAGTCCCTGTCTAGATGTTGCTGCACCCTAGCTAGGAAAGTGCTCCCTCTCTGTCTCTCTGAGCAGAACACCCCTTTCAAGCTTCATTCTGCCACCCTAGCTCCTATGCCACTCACTTCACCCCAGGGAGCCCCAGCTCTGTGCTGGGAGGGAAAGAAGTGGGGGAAGAATTGATTCTTCTCTCAGAGGTAGGGGTCTAGTCCCCCTGGGCTTCCGGAACTACTGTGGGGGGGAAGGATGGGGCTCAGAGAAAGGGCACCAGCCCTTTTTTGCTCAGAGTTAGGGCTGTTGAGGTGCCCATCCCTCACTCCCCATCCCCCCAACCTCTGCAGGCTAGGTTATTGCCAAGTGAGGCCAGGTGCCAAGTTTCTCATTCCTAGCCCCAACCTAGACTTCTGAGGAGGAACTGCCAGAGGACCTCTGACCTCAGGACAGGCTTATGTTAAGGGGTTCCCCCTGGGAAAATCATCCATAAGGGGTTTAGAATGTGAGCTCCTAGGAAAGTTGGGTGGTGCGAGGAAGAGAGTTAGAACTGAGATGCTTCAAGATCCCCTTCTCCTTGCCATGCTAGGAACATCATTCAGCAGGACAGATCTGGCACTGCCAGGTGAAGTCCTAGCATTTCCAACATGTGCGTGAATGCTGGCACCTGTCACAGGTGGAGCTGAGAGGTCAGGGCGCATGGCTCACTGTCTACCTGGGGCTGCCCTGGCTGAGCCACACTCAACTTTGAGATGGGGTCAGATGTCTACATTCTGCTGTCTGGTGTATAAAATAGTATGTAGTAGTCCCCCTCCTTCCCTCCTCTACCCTTCTCTGCCTTGTCCTCCACGCCCCTTCCCCTTTTATCGACATCTCCAGCTTCTGTTATTCCACCAGGAAAGCAGTAGCAAACAGCAGCATAAACAGCCCTGGCCTCAAGAGCTTACAGTCTAGCTGGGGAGATGCCGTGAAAGGAACAATCATTTAGGTAACTGTGAAGCCACCTCTGAAAGTACTGTTCCAGAACAGGGCAAGCTGATAGGTGGAGCAATAGAAATATGTGTTTGTGCATGTGTGGGGTGCACAGTTGGGCGTATGTGTGTGTGGAGCATGCAGACTCTGGTTGACTGGTACTCACTTTTTGCCATTAAAAACTGGTTCCTGGAGCGGTCACCAAATGCTGAGGTCCCACTCTACCTGCCTTACCTGACAGCCACACCAGGTGGCCCCATCTGCCCTCCTACCTGCCAACAGGGTCCTCACTCACCATCCAGGCCCCTCAGGGAGCTGGGCAGTTAGCTAGCTGCCTGGACTGCCCCCCAAGTCCTGTACTTCTGACCTTAGATCCCCCTGCTACTGGAGCATCCCCTTACCCCACTCCCCTGTTGTCTCATCACTGCCACCCCACCTCATCCTACAGATTCAGCTTGGACCTGAACTCTTCCAAGAAGTCCTCCTTGAAGCTCCTCTGTGCTCACAGACTGTAGGATCTAAGGAGGTACATGAGGTTCAGTGTTTTCTGATGTTCATTACTTCACTCATTACTTCATTACAAATTAAGTTAAAAATTCATTCACTTATTTAAGTAAATGAAATCATAACCTCAATGTTTCTGCTCTATAAAATGAGAATATCCCTATTTGACACAGGGTTCTCTGGAGGGTGGGGGAGATGAAGTATGTGACTTCCTATTGCAGTGCTGGACATGTAGCAGATGCTCCGTTAATGTTTATGGATACATGTTCCTCTCTGTTTAAAGATACTGTACACACTGGGAGTCCTTTTGGCCCCAAAGCATGACTGGCTTCTTGTAGCTCAGATCTCCACTTAAATGTCACTTCCTCTCAGGGACATTCTTTGAACACCCCATCTAAAATAGCCCCACCCAACCAACGAATACCACTCCACGTGGTCTTAGCATGACCTGAGCTTTACTCTTTTTTTTTTAACTTGCTGATCATCTCTCTTTCCCTCAGTAGAATGTGAGTGCCATGAGGGCAGGAACCTGTGCTGACTTTCCATTCCCTTTGCCCAGGTGCTGCGCTCAGCAGCGCCCAGGAGATTCCAGGGCCAAGACTAGGACCTCTGTGGGGGTACAAAGACCTGTGTATGTGTGTGACAAAAGATGGTGCAGTATCTTCCATCCTCATCTTACACTCCAGGAAGGTGGGAGAAGTGGGGGAAACTCCTGCTGTTCCCCCCACATTTCCAAAGGGAAATCAGGAACAAGGTCTCTCCAAGCTGCCTGGGGGCACAAGGAAAGGCGCAGCACCTCCTTTTCCTGATGACTCTGGTGACTGTGATGATGGATTCAGGTGTTTCTTAACACCCCCGAGCAGAGCCCATTGCTGGCAAGAAGGGACTGGGGAGCTTCTGCTGTGCCCCTGCTTTGGAGGCACCTGCCCTGCTGCCCTAAGCTGGGCCTTTGGGGCCAGACCTACCTCTCTTGAGTGCCATTTTTCTTCCCCGTGCTATACCTATTCCTCTTCATACTGCTACCTTCCTGTCACTAGTGCCTGAGGGCCCCTCCCACTTACTTTTCCCTGTTGGCACCAAATTCTCACATTTCCAGCTTCGGAGAAGCTGTGAGTTTCCCTGTATCCCTGCAGTGAGGTATACACCTCACAGGGGCTTCCTAGTACTTATCCTCATCCCTCGTTGTGGAGGCTAAGAGGGCATGCCAGCTGCCTAGCCCCCACGTCTTCCCTGCCACTCTGGCTCTCCAGAGGCTCTCACCCACATGTGCTGTCTCCCATATCCACCCGCAACTCAGAATCTAGCATGGATCAGTTACCCCGTGATCCAAGGGGGAACTACCCCGTGCAGAAGGGACTCCCCCTACCAGCTCAAGCTTCCTGCCTATTACCTTGTGGCCTTGTTCCCTAAACCTGGGTGGTCCATAGTCACTGCTTCATCCTCAGAACTATCAGCACCCTAGGTTCTGAAGCTCTCAGTCCTGGCAGGATTCAGAATGTTTTCATAGGAAAAGATTTCAGGGTTCAGAGATTTGTGCTGGATGCTCTGCAGAGTGTCCTGGAGCTGGTGTGTATGTGTGTGTGTGTGTGTGTGTGTGTGTGTGTGGGTTGATGGACTCAACACTGGGGCCCTGGGCCTCACTCCTGTTTTGATTGTTGAATCTCAGACTTTTTTTCTGTGTTCTCAGTGGAGATTCCACATTTCAAGCAAAATGATCCATTATTTAAAAACAGGAGAAAGCTTTGAACACCATGAAAGCTAGATAAAATTCACTTTACATATGGGGAAACCAAGGCTCAGAGGAGCAAATGTTTTGTCAAGGTTGCGTTGGGGTCAGTAGCAGAGCTGGTACCATACCAAGCGGCCTGGCTCATAGACTGATGTTTTTGCCAAGAACATACTGAAATGTCCCTCTCAGGAGGGCAGGTGGGGATGGAGTGCCAGGAAGGCCCTGTCCAAAGAAACGGGTTAAGGTCATACCCGAGGCCTCTGGGAAGTGCCGGGAAGAAGAGTGGCATTCTAAAGATCACTCAGTTCTTGACTGGAGGCCTCAGATTTTGAGGTAGAAAGGGACAGGATAAGGGAGGGACAGGTCTTCATTCTCTGGCTCGTCCCTGTCTGCTCCATGAATGCATCAAACGTCTTTCCACCCATTTGCGATGTTTCTAAACTCTCCCCCACTCAAGTCCCTAGAGCATGGGACTGGGTGGCCCTGACTTCTGGAGTGGGAAGGTTTTCATGACAAGGGGCCAGGAGTCCTGCCTCAAGGCTCCGGTGACCCTCTCTCTGAGGCACTTGCTATGTCTTCCCCTTCTGTGTCTAGCTGGGCTTCTGGGAAAATGATGTTGGATGAATGAATGTGCTCCCCCCCCCCCATAGCCCCTTCATAATCACCAAACTCCCCACCCCTCTGCCCTGTCTGTTAGAGACTGTGGGGACCAAGTTATTCTTAGTAGGTTGCATTCATCTAAGTGTGACAAACCATATCCTGGGTGGAATGCCTGGGTGCAGTGGAGAACCAGGGTGGTAGGGTGGGGTGCGTGGAGTGGTGCAGTGGACGATCCCATCTGAGGGGAGAACCCAATGCCTATAAGGAGCCCCAGTCAGAGAGGGAGACATAGCTCTACCTGCAGGGAGCTCTTGGGATCATGCCCCACTTCTTCAGCTCTCAGTGGGAGTGCAGGCTGAGGGAAAAGATCTAATACCTGCCCTTCTAGTCTCCTAGCAGAAAAACCAGTCACCCTGCTGGGGAAGGTATGGTGCGTACGGAAGACAAATACTCAAAATGAAAACAGGGGGTACCAAGGAGGTATCCAGAAGTATGTGTAGGGAGTCTAAAAAGGGGTTCTCAGGGACACTCAGGTGTGCGAGCTGACCTAGGCACATGCAGATTCCACAGGGGTGGCAGCAATGGCCAATGGTCGCACATCCGAGGAAAAGTGTGAAGGCAAGGGCCACATGGGCTGCTCTAAATCAGGGGTCTCAGAGTCAGATCTCTTTGGAGAAGAGTCTGGCCATACTGGCCTTTCCAACAGGGAGTGCGAGCGGAGAGCCTGCGAAGTCTGCAGGTTCTCACATCCAATCTGAAAACCACACACACACACACACTGCAGGCCAAACCAAACCTCACTAAAGATTAAACTTGGTCCAAGGCCACGTGTCTGCAACCCCCTGGACAGCAGGAAAGAATTCCTGATAGAGGAGTGTTTGGAGCCTGGTTTCCATAAAGAAGCTGACAGTCAAGCTGCCCCTGGGTCCTGGCCACCACGGTCTCGGTCTTCAGGGCCTCCTCCCGCTTCTTGGGATGGGGAACTTGAATCACTCCTTGCCAGCTCCCTTGGGACAGTTGTCCAGGGGTTCCAGGTCTGTAATGGGGGGATATCACCCTTCTTTTGGGGAAGGTAATTCTCCATCAGGGTAAGAAGCTTTGGGGTTGTAAAATCCCCCCTAAATGACCTATCTGGACCATCGAGCTGGGAGGTCTTCTCCAAGAGTCTGTATTTCTGTGACTACTCTGCAAAAAATGGGGCTCTAGCCATCCCTCCTTTGAACAGTTTCCAATTGACCTTAGTGTCTCTGTAAATGAAATGGGCCCCTCCCCGGAGCCCGCAGCCCCATCTCCTAGTTTCTCTCGGGAGGGTCTCTGCACCTCCCCTGTCCCCACCCCAGGGCTGGGTCTCATTGCTTTCTCCTGGGACTGGAGGCCTCCCTGGGAGGTTGGGGGTGGGTGGGGGGAGGGGGTTGCAGGAGATGGCAGTGCGCGCTCCTGCGACCTGGGGACAGGTTCCTGGACCAGGGAGGGGCGGCCTAATTACGGCGCGTTGGCCCAGAGCCGCGGTGCGCTGCGGCTGAGAACAGCGGCGGCTAATTAGAGCGCATTAGCCGTGCCTCGGCATCCTGTCATTTCTCCGCGTTCTCGGGGTGTGTTGTAGGAGGTGAAGCGACGTGGGCTCGGCTCTGAGTCAGGCTCTCGGAAGCCCAGGTGGGGACGCAGGGGACGGCAGGGGCAGCGGTGAAGAGACTCCCGCCGAGGGAGGCGTCGGCGCCCTTCCCCGACACCTTGTCACCTGTCCCGCGGACCGAGAGGGGCGTGGCCAGGGGCGGAGACCGCACCACCTCCTGCCTCCAGGGGGCGCTTCGGGGCGCGGAGGCTCTTTCTCTGGCTGAAGTCTGGTCCCCTGCACCCAGCCATGTGGCCTGCTCTCTGAGCGCAGGTGGAATTGAGAAGGAAATGCAGATGCAACGTGCGAGGCAGAGACCCCGATTTCCTTTAGAGTCGAGCCACTGACCTAGGACAGCGATAGAGAACAAAGTCAGCGACATCAGAAGGCAGTGGGGGCGCTCGTATCCAGTTCTGAAATCAATTCTGGGGGAGCAGGGAGAAGCCAGCGGGGGGGCTGAGGCTGGGAGGGGAGTTTATTTATTAGCCAGATTAGCCAGCATTAATGGGGGAGCGGTGGTGGCCGGCGGCGGCGGGGACATAGCTGGCATAGCTGGCATAGCGGCGGGGCCTCCTGCGGCGCAGGGCTCTGGCGGCTTCAAAGGGGCTTAAAGAGGCCCGTGGTGGCACTGCCACGGCCCCACAGGGGAGGGCGTAGGCGCGGGGCGGTGGGGGAGAAGGCGGCCATTGTGCACGGGGGGATTAGAGATCTGGCTTGGAAGGAATTTTAAACTGCTGCAAGCCAGTGCCCCCGGACTCCCCTCTCACCCACCCCTGTTCTCCAGAGCAGGAGCACGCTGAGATGTTTACCTGAATTGCCATGTCTGGGGTCCTCCTCCTTCCGACTGAAGGCATCTAGGGTTGCCAGGTTTGCCAAACAAAAATACAGGATGTCCAGTTACAATTGAATTTCAGATAGACAATGAATTTTTTTTGATAATTATAATTCCACTATTGTATGGGCTGTATTTATACTAAAATGGTATTATTCATTGTGAAACTCACATTGAACTGGATATCTTGTTTTTTTTTTTTTTTTTTTTCCTCTAGCAGCTTTGAAGTCACTGCAATGTCTAGTCTGAGTCTGCAGTCAGTTGGAGGCTCCAGAAAAATTCAGTTGGACTTGTCTGAACCTCAGGATGCACGGTTACTGATGCATAAACTATGTTTTACCCTTCAGGATGGAGCTGCAAAGATGGTACATGTTCCTTCCATTAGACTAGGAGCTTCCTGAGGACAGGGGCTGAATTTCACCTCAGACTAGAGCTGGAGGTAACATCTGGGTTTCCTTTGTCACACTGGGGATTCCCCCAGAGGGTCTGTGTCTTCCACAGGGCACATCTCTCCAGTAGTTGGAGTCCCTCTCCCGTTAGTGTAGCTTCCTGCCCACAGGGGGCGCTAGGGGCTCAGAGGTCTAACCTACAGACAGTTGGGTCACGTTTACTGGGACTCAGGGTTGCAGGTTCCCTGGGATTGATGTGCTTGGAGGTTTGAAGGTGGGGCCCCTATCCTGTATGGCTCCTGATTTGATCCTGGTTATTGCTCTGCCAGAAGCGGTGGCCACCACGTGGGAAACGATTTGAGTCCCGTTACCCACAGTTTCTGCCTGAAAGGGATAGCAAGGCTTTTGGTGCAGACAGGCCCTGTCCATCTCCTCTGTCCCCGTAAGCATGACAGCTGTTCACCAGCATCACTAAATCCACTGTGTAGCTTTTGCTTGTGCTGTTCTCTCTGCCTGCAGCACCCTTCCTTCTTATGGACAGGTAGTCTTGCCACTTCTGGTGCTCCAGCCTTCAGCACCACAGATGTAGCCGACTAGGTTGCTCCTGCCTGGGGGACTTCTGGTGCAAAGAACCCTCCATTTGCTCCCGTCATTGTCACCAACCTGGGCCACAGGGGCCAAAAAAGGGTTTGGTGGAAGGTAGGGATGGGGAGAGAGGGAAAAGAGGGGGAAGCATAGGTGGAAGGAGAGCAAGAGAAGTCTCTATCACCAGCTCCTCCCCCTCAGCCCTGGTAGCCCCTTCCCAAATCCCTTCATCCCCTGGGGCCTCTGAACTCTTTTCTCTTGAAGCCGAGGGAAGTCCTGGAGAAGCCCTTTCCCACGGTCACAGCCTCAAACACCCCCACCCCCTTTTCCTTTGGCCACTGCCACCTCAGCCTCTGCAGGGCCCACCCTGTCCCTGCAGGGCCCCTCCTTGGGTCAGGGCTCTGGTTTCCTCGAGTGGCATCATCACCCCACTCTTCAGGCTGCCCAGTCATCAGGTCAGCAATTAGCTACTTCCTCTGTGCTGCATGAGGCCACCAAACGTCACAGCCCCTCCCTCAGCCAGCCCCTCGCAGAGAGTGCTGGGGGTGCCCCCTCCCTTTGTTGTCAGTGCCAAGTCCTGGGGCGACCCCCCCCCCCAACCTACTGAGCTAGGATAAAGAGCCTCTCATCTAAGGGGCTGGGAGCTCCCTGTACTCTTGGGGGCGGGAAAGCTGCACTGCTGCCTCCTCCTCCTCCAACCCCATTGGGCGAAGACACTCCTGCTGCCTGGGTGGGGCCATGCTGACTCCAGGGCACCTGTGGCCCAAGTGGATGGGACTCGAGACTCAGGTGTCACTGTAGCTAGTCAGAGGTACTTGCCACTAAGCTCTCACCTGGG
The DNA here is from genome assembly GCA_004024945.1 of Uropsilus gracilis. Lineage (NCBI taxonomy): Eukaryota > Metazoa > Chordata > Mammalia > Eulipotyphla > Talpidae > Uropsilus > Uropsilus gracilis. The sequence goes on along the minus strand of PVHY01003522.1, from coordinate 90,300 downwards.
GTCCAGGAGACTGAGCTGAGGTTGATGGCAGTTATTTGGAAAGGGGGCTAGAAATAGGGAGTCATTCTACAGACACCCAAACATGCAGGGGTAGAGTCTTCACGAACACTCATACAGCTCATGCACTTGTCTCTGGGCACAGTCATAGATACAACCAGGGCAGTGCATGTCCTGCTGCAGCTCTGCCCTCACCTGCCCTGGTGGGCACACCCATCTGGAGGGTGTGCCCAGGTTTGCCCAGACATCCCCTCCTCCTAGCACCACCAGTATACTCACAGATAAGCTCACAACCACACCGGAAACAACCCGACCCTGCAGTATCTGGTGGGTGAGAGGGAAACCATTCCCTACCCCCACCTCCTCACCCTCCTATCCCGTGGGCCCCGGCATATTTCCAGGAAGGATGGAAGACTGCACCTTGGGGTGGGGTGGGATGTATTCGGTGGGCAGGTGGCTGCAGTGGCAGAAGCAGTGGACTGGGTGTGGAGGAACGGAAGGGTGCAGATTTTTCAGAGAATTTCAACAAATACAGATAAAATGTGTAGCTATAGGTCTATCATTTAACTCCTTAGGGCCTCATTCCTCATTTTGGCATTTATAAAATGGGAATAAGTGCACCTTGTAAACTTTGCTGTGAAATGTAAATGAGATAACCGCAGCGCGCTGGAGAGGATGTTACTGTGGAGGAGAGACTCCCCGCGGCCCGTCACTGGGTGCTGGGTCTGCCTAGAAATGCCATCCTCTTCCTGTACCTTACCTGACCATGCGCTTGGACTGTTTCTGTTTCCAGGGTTCAGTCCCAACAGAGCTGTGGAAGATGTGGGTACTAGTCCAATTGGTCTGGGGCGGGGCCTGGGCGGTGCAATAGGTAGCTGAATGTGGGCTTCCAGCATCTGGCAGGGATGAGTCAGCCAGTACCTACCAGTCCGGGCAAATGGGGTGCAGGGAGCTGGGCGGAGGGCCTTCTAGGAATGTGCCTGGAAGAGGATCTGGGAGCAGGCGCAGCAGCTGGGAACCACTGCCTCAGCCTGCCTCCCATTTCCAACTCAGCAAACAGCCTTGTTCCGGCTTCTCACCATTCCTCCACCTAGTTCATGAGGCGAGGCCCCACATGCCTACCTGGGCTAATCCCAAGCACCTCTTCAGCCACAGCAGGAAGCCAGGTCTGTTGCACCAGGCTGCCTCACCACCCTTTTCAGCCCGTCTGGCCAGATGCCCCAGCCACAGACATGGACACACATCCACTCGTCCACATGTCCACATGCACTCATACACGTGTCCATGCTCATGTAAGCATAACCAGAGACACCAAAGTACTTTCTCACCACCACATTACACACACACACACACACACACACACACTCACACACACACACACTACATTTCCTTATATACCCACATCGACTCTCATGCACACAAACAGCCATAATCACTGCCGTTGGCTGCACCGTGTCCCCTACAGGTAGGCTGAAATCCTGACCTCCCAGTGTCTGTGATGACCTTCATTGGAAATAGGATCTATGTAGATGTAATCCAATTCACATGATATTTTTACCTGGTGAGGGTGGGCTCTAAAACCAATGACTGATGCCTTTTAAGGATGCAGGGGTTTATAGACAGAGACATGGGGCCACACAGGGAAGAGGACCATGTAACAATGGGGGCAGAGATGGGAGGGATCTCAGCTACAAGCCAAGGACTGCTGGTAACCAGAAGAAGCATGGGCCAGATGCTCCTTCTGAGGCTCCAGAAAGAATATACCCAGTTGGCCCTTTTGATTTCTATACCCAGTCAGCCCTTTGATTTCAGTCTGAACTTCATAACTGTGAGAGAATAAATATATGCTGTTTTAAGCCACTGGGATTGTGGTAATTTGTTATGGTACTGTAGGAAATGAATACAATCACACACACACACACTCACTCACTGACACATCCATGTGCACCTGACTCTATACTTGGCAATGAGTTTGCTGGAGTGTCAACTCATCAACTTCAACTTCTGAGGTTGTTTTGTCTCTGGTCTCCTCTGACTGGTTTGGTAGCCACCCCCCCCCAAAAGTCCATTGCCCACATAGCAGTTCCATAGCTACTAATTCCCTTTTTTCTCCCTGAAGTTCTTGACAAGACATTCCCCCCTGCTTTCAAGAGTGGTTCGCCATGTTCATAGGCACCAAAAAGCATGTCTAAAGATGCTATGACTGTTTTGGTTATATTAATCAAAAACCAGAAACAACCCAGTGTCCACCAGCAACAAAATAGATAAGTAGATTGTGCTATCATTGCTCAGAGGAAAGCTACTTGGCCATGAAAAAGGAGGCGCTAGTGTAGGAGGAGCATAGGTGACCTTCAAAGATCTCATGGTGAACAAACTGGGCCAGACATAAAGAGTACATGCTCTAAAATTCCATTTGCCTGAGGTTCAAGTATACTCCAAGCCCATCAGTGGTGGTACAAGTCTGTATAGTGGTTACCTCTGGAGGATCGGTTACCTCCAGGGGTGCTAGAAACACTCTGTGCTTGATCTAGGTGGTGTCACATAGGCATATACATATGAACGGATTCACCAAGCTGTACTCTTAAGACCTTACACCTCAATTAAAAGTAAACTTTGAGAGCCAGGCAGGGTGGCTTGTTCCTGTAAGCTTCAGCCTATGAAGCAGTTGGGGTTAGGGATCGTGGTTCAAGTTCCGCTCAGGGCAACACAGTGAGACCTCATCCCAAAAAATAGCTGGGCATGGTGGCGCACGCCTGTAATCCCAGCTACCTGGGAAGCTGAGGCTGGGGATTGCTTGAGTCTGTGGTACCACGGGCAATGGGAGCCTGCAGTTCCACAGGCAAAAATAGTGAGACCTAGTCTCAAAAGGAAAAAAAAGTGAACTTTGAAAACTCTGTTCCCATGCAGCAAATGGCCAGAGCCTCAGTGGTGGTAACCCTCCTTTATCCCCATGTTGCTCTGCTGTCCTCAGGTCTGGGGTTGTTGGTGTGGCTGCCTTTCCAGGATATTTGTTGACTGTAAACATGGAGCCCTGGAGGGTGTGACTGGGGAGTGTTAAGGCAGCAGATGTTACAGAGATGACCTAACTGTGGGTGGGAATGGCAGGTCCACCGGGTCCCACTATAATCTACTTCCCCAATTAAAGATTAGTTGTGGTGAATTCTTCTACAAAAGCCTGCACTGGAGAAGGTCTGTGGGACTTGCACCAATACCTTTGAGGGAGGTAGCAGTGTTGCCGTTTCGTAGATAAAATGGTGGTGGCTCAGAGGTGTTGCGTATTCCCAAGGTTACACCAGAGCTCAACGGAGGGGATTTGGCGTGATAATTCCATCAGACTGGGGCTCCCTGGGGCAGGCTGTCTCCCCCTTGGTGTGGACTCTGAGGTTTCTAGGCAGGAGATATTCAGGGGAGGAGCTTGTTGTGAACTTGACTTTCATAGCACAGGCATTCTTCTCTTGGGTGGCTGACCCTATCACCCTGCCCCTTCTCATGCTGGCTCTCACGCCTATGCTCAGGGCTCTACCTGTTGGTGTGCCCTGCATGTTGACCATGAATCTGGGGGGTCAAGAAAGTTCTCTAGGGAGGGTGTAGATCAGAGGAACCATACTTCAGGCTGTTCTGGGATTTATCCTGGAGGCCCCATCCTGCCACTGGAAATTAGGACACCAACATAGTGGTGCCAGTTCCCAGAGTCATGCTGAGCTGAGCTGGACCCTGACCTTTGCGGGGAAGATCAGCTGGGAAAGGGGCTCCATTTACCGGAGATGGAGGACAGAGCACGGGGCAGCCCCAGCACTGCCCAGCACCAGGTGCTTCACACCCTGTTCACACACTGTGGCAGCAGCTGGGTCATATGACAGGGGCAAGCGGCAGGTGTAATAGGAGCCACCAACCTCCTGGCTTGCTCTGTGACTATATTAAGTCCTACCCCTGGGACTTTCCCTCCTCCCTGAGGGATCCTGCACTGCAGATTAAAGAGTTAGCCTTCTCCTCCATCCCCCCCCCCCATCCTGGGAAGGAGGCAGGGGCCTAATGAGGTCAGATCCTGAAGGTGGGGGAGCAGAAGCAGTATATTTAGTGTTTGGGTGCTAATGAGCTGCAGAAGGAAGTGCCTGGGAATGAGGTTGCATGCTCTTGAAACCTTATCACCCCTCACACTCAGTTGTTCCCCCACTGCCACACACATACATCACCCAAGGCAAATAAGGGCACATGCAGAACAGGTTCACCATCAGAGTTGAGACATGGTTCACACTCTTCCAGGCCAGTGCCAGACACCCATGTACCTGTGCACCCACAAAACCCCATTATCCCCCTCATAATCCTGATCAGGAGTTCACTTTTATGCATTCAACTGAGCATGCAGGCCCCGGTGCATGCTTGCAGGCCCAAGCACTTACATACATGCCACTCACCCCTGATGACTGTTTCCCCTAACCCCTCAGAGTACAGAGGGAGTCCTGGGGCTGCAGGGGAATAGGGAATGTAGTCTGGGGATTACAGGGTTTTTGCATCCCCAGACTGGATCTAAGGGTTCAACTCTGTCTCCCACAACCCTCAATAGGACTTACTATCTCTGGGTTATGGGCCAAGAGCCCCAAGAAGGCCTGCCTTTTCACTGCGTGATAGCAGGGAGCAGGACAGAGTTTATTAATAACTAGCTCCTGACTGGAAAGGGCTGTGCAGCAGCCCAGAACTCAGGACAATCGCAGCAAAACTTTCCAGGAATGTCACTGCAAAGCAAGCCTTCCTCTGACTCCAGGATTATTTCCCACCCCTGACTTCATCCCTTTGGTGTGTGGGGCTCCCGCCAGGCTCCACTGGCCCTGCCTGCAGGCCTGCTGTCACTTGGCAGCTGACATCTGCCTTGGCTGCTGCCCAGAGGAGGTCATCGCGTGTCAGTGGTGGGGCTGGATTAGAACTGCTTCCTCTGTTGTTCAGCACTGTGGCACCCTGTTCCCCAAAACTGAGGATGTCTGAACCTCTGCTTGCCACCCACTCATGGTATCCTGCCCCTGCTCCGGTACCCCATTCCCACTGGAGAGGAGCCTTGAAGGCAGAGAACCCAGGCCAGGATATTGGCCACGTGACCTTGGAAGCAGAATGTCTTGTCGGTGGCTCATTGTCCTTATTTATGAAATGAGGACAAAAATGCCCACCCAGGGCAGCTGTGAAGATTAGGAATATGTGCTACCTGGTGTAAACGGTAACGGGCTATGTAAGTGCTACATAAATGATGCTGATGTTCTCACCTCCGTCACTAACGCCATTCCCATCCTCATCTCCTCCACCATCACTAACGCTTCCATGGTTACCCTTTGCACTATATTCCCACACAACCAACCTGTTATCACCACCCGATTCTTCCAAGAACATCTGTTCAAGACCTACTGCATCCAAGGTCATGTAAGAGGTTCTCTGGAGATAAGCCCTGCCCCTCCATGGTCTTGCATTGGGGCCCTCAGGGGGCTTGGTTTTGCACAGGCACTGGAAACAGCCTACAGCTCTCACTTCACTTAAGCTCCTACACCTACCGCACGTCTCACTGGGAGCCCTTCCTTAGTCTACCCCACCCTCCTCCACTGTGCACTGTGCCTGAGCTTCACTCAGGTCTGGTGTCTGCGTGTGGGTGTGTGCGATCATCCTCAACACTGTTCAAACTAGTTTTTGTTTTTGGAGACTCAACCCCTATGGCAAGGGAAATATAAGCAAAAATAAACAATTAGGATTACCTTAAATTAAAAAGCTTTTGTGCAGGAAAAGAAAGCATAAGTGGACTTAAAAGAAAGCATAGTAATGGGAGTAATAGGAGAACATATTTAACATTATATAACCTACCAAGGTTCATCTTATAGAAATTAACAATAAAAACACAATTGACCCAATTAAATCAAAAGGCAGCAGATGTAAACTGATAGTCCACAGAATATAATATCCAGAAGGCCAAAAGATACATGGAAAAATATTTAACATTGCTCCCAGTAAGGGATAGGTTAAAACCACAATGAGATATCAACTTATACCCCTGAGAATGGCACATATTAAAAAGACCCCCAACAACAAGTGCTGGAGAAGATGTAGAACATGAGGAACATGATCCCACTGTTGTATGGGAATGTAAATTGATGCAGCCATTCTGGAAACTGATCTGGGTTTACCTTGGAAAGAAAAAAAAGGAAATAACTATATAATCCAGCAACCCACTCCTGGGCATCTGTCCAAGGAATCTGAAACCATCTAGCTGCAAAAACTATACATTCTGTAATGATTATTGCAGCAGTATTTACAATAGCTGGAATTGCAAGCCACTAAAACATTCACTGGTAGAAGTCTAGAACAAGAAGATGTAGTATATCCACACGATGAAATACTATTCAGTCATGAAAGACAAAATGCTACCATTCACAGTAAAGTAGTTTGAGGGAATTATGTGTAGTAAAACAAGTCAGAATGACAAAGATGAATACTGAACGTTTACGCAATAGATGAGTCATCAAAATAAAATACTTATAAAAACTAGTTGACGTTAATAATTGATGTGAGGTTTCTGAAGTTAAGAAGGAGTTGGGAGGGGAAAAGGGTCATGGCAATATAAGGCTGGTGGTAGGGAAAGAAATTAAAAAAATAAAATTTAAAAAATAATATCAGGAAAAAGAAAGGTAATGCACCCTTGAATAAAAACAAAAACAAAGCACCAGGTCTGTGAATTCAGCCTCCACCCAGATCGACACACATCTCTGGGTTTCTACTCAGTGACTCTGATGCTTTCTGTGTGTGACCTTGTGTGTAATTTTACCTCTATGTGCCGCAGTCTTCCCAACTGTGAGTTGAATTTAATACAAAATCTCATGGAGTTGCGGTGAAGAGGTATTGTTATCTATAGCAGTTAGAAAAGAAGCGGGCATACAGTAAGTGCTCCATAAAGATTAGCTGTTGTTATTGCTATTATTATTTTTCCTACTGACAAATCTTGACACAGGGTTTTACACTGTTAATGAGAATGAATACATTTGTGATACACTTATAAGAGAGGGGTGAGCCTTTCTGAGAACTGTCCTGCTCCCTGCCTACTCTAAGAGGCGCCTGAGCATTCTGAATGAGGAGTGCACAGTGGATTGGGCAATGGGGAGGCTGGCACCAGGTAGAGCAGACCTCACCAGCTGAGGAATCTCAGGCAAGTCATGATGTAGCCACTTCAAGCCTTGGTTTCCTCCTCGGCAGAGCGGGTCACTATGCAGAGAGACTGTGAGGGGATCATTTCTGTTGACCTTGAAGGCTGGCACTGCAAACAGCTGTGGGTGGGACTCATGGCCAGTATCTCCTTGGGGCCTCTCCTTCCCCTGCAGACAATGAACAGTAATGACAGAGCCTGCTTCCCAGGGTAGGCGGAGAAGATGCTGAGTAATAAGGAGTGCTTAGGAAAGTAAAGCATCCTGGACAAGTGCCAGGAAGAGCTTTAATATTGATTGGCCTAAGTGGGGACAAGCTTGGGCCTACCCAAAAAAATGCGCTAAGGTCTGCGATGGGCCCATGGAGCAGGATGGGGTCAAAAGGGAGCATGGTCAAAAGGCCCCTAACCGCAGGCTGGAGGAGGCAGCTCTGTGCTGGGACTCACACGTGCACTCGAGCACGGGCAGAGGAGAGGGTGGGACAGCTGGGACATGGTGAGGGGGGCCTGGGAGGCCTACAGGCCTTCCTGGGGTCCCTAACACATTGACATGCACACAGCTGCAGCCACCCAAGGACTGCCTCCACCCTCCTCCTACGGTGGCGCCCTGGCCATGAACCCCCAGAGAATAAACAGGCCAGCAGCCGGCTGACTTGTGTGTACTCCTGGCCCCCACAATGTAAACTCCTGGGACATATTTGTGTTGTCTGGGTCTGACCCTGGACCCCTACCCAGATCGGAGGGGGTCACACCATGCCAAACGTCACATATGTGAGGTAGCTGGATTGCTTCATGCATTCGGGGGGAGAAAGGCAGGGGGTGGGGGAACAGGGATCCAGGACAGCTGGATCTGGGTGGTCAGAGGGAGGGTTGAAAGAGAGAGCAAGTGCTATTGCTGAGAACTCACCCTGCCCTGCTCTTAGAACTGAAGAGCTGGATCCTAGTACCTCTGGGGACTGGCCATGACCTGGGTCACTGCATCCTTCAGAGTGGCTTGGCCCCGGACTCCTAGGTCATGGAGTCCAGAGCTCTGCCCAATCTGCAACTGGCCTGAGAGCTGACCTGCTAGGTCTCTCTTTGGTTTGCCCTTTCGCTATCCTCTGCCTGGCACTCTGGTGGCTCTTGCGCTCCTCATAGCCCTAACTGGGGGCAGGGAGGTGCGAGCAGCGTGAGTGGCTTGAGGTTTGGAGCCTGAAAAGCCAGGCTGAGTTTTGCAGCTGGGTCTGTGACCAGAGCATCCGTGGTCCTCAGAGCCATGCCAGATAGGCCATTGACATGATGGCCAAGTGATGCGAGAGTCACTGCTAAGACTTGTGACTTTTGAGTCCTGGGTCAAATTTCGTCCCATTTACCAGAAGTAAGGTGGGCTCCCTGAGTACCCGAGGCACAGCCCTGCCCTCGGAGAACCCCAGTCTGAAGAGATGCCCCTGACCACGGGAAATTATTGAAAAGCTTAGCTACTGTGGAGGCAGGTGGAGCCAGAGGGCTTCTGAAGGCAAGAGTCAGCGTGGGGAGACTTCTGAGGGAGGGGGCTGGCAGTCCCTTTCAGGAGGAGGAGTCGGCAGGCAGCTTTTGATGGCCCTGGAGGCTGAACTGCATTCCCACACTGCCCTGATTAGGAAACAAACTCATCCTCTGCGCCTGGGCAGGACTGCCATTCTGGCACTGCCCAGCCTGCCGGGAGGGGCTGGAGGAACACAGCCGTGTGACAGGCGCTCAGCTGGGAGCCCTGCACGTCTCCGGAATGACACCCAGGGAAGTCTATTTTAATCAGGGAAGTCGCTTGCTCCTCTTGCTCACCCCCAAATAACCTGGCTCCCTAAGGAGCCTGCAACATCAGGGGTTGCTGACAGCTCAAGGGAGCTCTCTGCCCTGCGCCCCTTCTGTAGTCAGTCTCCCTCCTCAGACTGGAGCCCTCCCCATATGGAATAGGGAGCCCCCCCTCGGACTGGGGGCTTCCTTTGGGCAGAGAATTTGTCCTGCATTAGATGAAGATCTCCGAGAGTACAACGCTTGTGTCTCCCTCCCCACTCAGTCTGGACACTCCTCAGAACATTTATGTCCTCTGGAACTTTGTTTCCCTGTGGAATTTGGAATTAGGGGCTTCCAGGTGGCCTTTTTTTTGTCCTGCGCTATTTCAGGGAGATCACCCTTGCTTGGGAGAAACCAGATCTGCCCCCTACTCTCCCTCCCCACCCCAACTCCTGACCACAAGTCCGCAGGTTGGTGGGCTCATGTGGGGCCTTGGCTGTACCTGGCATTGCCAAGCTGCCCTGCTGCCGACCACATGGCCCCTGACAGGAGGGTTCACATGTCCCAGTGCCAGCCAGCCACCTGCTACCTCCTGCCTCCCAAAATAGGAAAGCGCTGGCCTTCTCCCGTTACCAGTGGCACACCCTGTTGTCCTTGTCCTCGACCGGGGGCTCTCATTCCTCTCTGCCTTGCGTTCCTGTGTGTGTAGGTGTTTAAGGGGCACCCCCATTCCTGACTATTCACAGAGTTGGATGGCCAGCCAAAGTTGGGGTGGTGAGGGGGAAGGGCTTGTGCTGTTCCTGGACTGGGTACCAGATGGGGAAAAGACCACTCAGCACTCCTTGAAATGAACCAGCAACAGTCACTGGTCCTGTTAGGAAGGACCAGTCCTGTTACCCTGGCCCTCTATCCTCCCCACATCTGGCCTGACCCCTGGCATGGAGCAGGGCCAGAGGGACCTGTTAACCCAAGTAAAAGCATTACCTACTGTGGATTTAGAGCTGAGAAATGGAGGTTCAGAGTTTGAGAGATGACATCACTGCCCTGCCTCCCTCTTAGGCCCAAACTCCCCTTCTTTCATTTTATTTTTATTTATTTATTTTTTGAGACTAGGTCTTGCTATTTTTGCCTGTGGAACCTCAGGCTCCTGTTGCCCATGGTACCACAGACTCAAGTAATCCCCAGCCTCGGCTTCCCAGGTAGCTGGGATTACAGGCGCGCACCACCACACCCAACTATTTTTTGGGTCTGGCTACATGCCCCCGGCAGGACTTGAATCATGATCCCTGGCCCCAGCCGCTTCATAGGCTGAAGCTTACAGGCATGAACCACCGTGTCCAGCTTTCATTTTATAAATAACCATTTTAACTGAAACTTTACTGTGTGCGAGTCACTACACTAGCACTTCCCATTATTTACTGTGTGCAAGTCTTACAACATCCCACTGAGAGGTGTTCAGCTGTCCCAGTTCGGGGGACGTGGCCCAGAGAGGTCTAGTGGCTTGCCTTTCTGCTGACACAGCAAGGAGTGGTACCCTTGACATTCAAGCCTAGGTCAGTAGAAGCTTTCTTTTCTTTTTCTCTCCCCCATTTTGCTTGATGTTTTGTTATGAAAAACTTTAAACATTCGGACAAGTGAAGAGAATAGTACATTGAACCTGTAAATACCCATTACTGAGTAAGAACAAGGACCATTTTATCAGGATTGTTGCAGTGTTTTTTCTAAAATATTTTAAAAATATTTTAAAGTAAATTACAAACATGATGACATGTCACCACTAATCACTGTAAAATGTATGTCTGAAAACAACTACATTTTCTCCATAAACTGATGTGCCATTAGCACACTGAGCAAACATTTCTACTACTGTCTGACTCACAAACCACATTCAGTCCCCCAAATTGAAATGATCTTCCTGGGATGTTTATCACTGCTCACTGCTGTTAAGGAGCAGGTGGATCGGATTTTGGGAGATCCGTTTTCACCTCTGTCGCTTAGTTTCCCTTGGGGACAGAATCTCTTCCTTCTCTTTCCCTCCGTGCTAGGAGCAAGGTTTCTAGACAGAAGGGTAACAGGGACATCAATGGGTGGTGGAAGCTGTGGGGGAGGCTTAGAGTAGGAGAGAGGGACATAGAATGAAGTGGGTATTTTGAAGGGCCTGAGTGGCCGTGGCTTGCAGTCAGGGACCTCTGCAGAGGTCTTGATGTGCTGCCCTCCTGTATGGGCCATCCCAACCCACTAGGGCACTGGGTTGGGAGCCCCTCCCCCACAGGGTACCCTGGGTTCACAGACCAAACAGCCCACCAGCCTGGTTCAGCCAAAACAGGATCTGGAAGGTCAGCTTATCTGGCCACCTCTACTCCCCTCCCCTTGGTCCTGCCTTTCACCACTGTCACTGTCTGGGGAGGGAAGGGGCTCATGGTATGACTGTTCCTGGGGGCTGCTCCTGCATGGAGAATGCTTTAGTAGGATTCTGAGAGACTGGAGGGCTCCACCAGCGACTGAAGAGATCTGCCTGCCTGTGGTGGGGTAGCCAGAGGGTCTTTAAGTCTCCTTCCTGTTTCTGTCTCTCTTGTTCTTAGTTTTAGTCCTTGGGATGAATGGGAAGGAATCCAACTTGTGGCTAGAGATGACCTTTTGGCCTTCAGGCGCTGGATGGAAATTGAGGTGTTCAAGGCCAAGTTTGACCAGCCTGAAGGGACAGGGGCAAGGTATCCATGCTTAGACTGCACACTACTGGAGGACAGGGGTGGCTGGATCTCCCCTGTTGGAATAGGATACTCCAGAGGACCAGGCTTCATCTTCATCCACTAAACTGGGGCTCCCTGAGGGCAGGGCTGTATGTCCTTCCCTCAGACCAGGGTTTCCCAAGGGCATGACTATAGCTCCCACTTTGGACTGGGGCTCCCTGAGGCAGAGCTGTGTCTACCCCTGAGACCAGAGGTCCTTGAAGACAGGGCTGAGCTGCAACTTCTTTCTCAGGGTAAGGTTCCCTGAAACTGATCCAAACTGACCTTACCACACCATCACTACTTCTAGGGCCCACGCTGCCTGGATATGGTAAGTGTGACCCCTGTGGGAGGAAGGCCCCTTCAGAGGACCTCAGTTTCCCATTGCTCTGGAATGGGGACATGGTTGAGAAGAGAAAGGAGTAGGAAAGGTATGGGAGACTCTGGCTGGAGCCCACTGCCTGGTGGGTTCTAGAATCCCATTCCTCTAACAGTTTTGGGTGTGACTGACTGGTGTAGAGGCAGGGACTACCTCCCTTCTCTATAGTAATACATTTATCCCTCTTGTAAGATATTTCCAGGCTGTGAGGGATTCATGGGGGCTGGGAGGTTCAGGAGCCAGAGGTGGATCCTGAGGGGCCTTATATAGGCTTTTGCAGAAACACCTTCCATAGGATTTTGAGGAAGCTCCTTCCCACTGCTGGGTGGGAGCAGGAAGAGAGGTCTCAGCCTTGGGTGGTAGCTGAAGGAGAGCAAACTTTGGGGGAAACATGAACCAAAGCCGCCAGAGAATTAGGAGGTAGGGTCAGAGAAGAGGTGGGTATAATGGGGATGGTGTCTTAGGGTGCCCTCAGTGCCAAAGATCTGAGACTATGTGTCCACTGTCTTGAACCTGACCCTAGGAATTGATGCCAGCAGAGTCTCTCCTGAGGAGGCTGCCTGGTTGCAGAACTCACTGTCCCCCTTGTCCCCAGAGTCCCATGTCTGTCCAGGACTCCACTCAACATCCTTCAGTGGACATATTCAGACTTATCTCCCAGGGGCCTAGTTACTGTGTATAGTGTAGTTTTCTTGGTCTCTCCCTAAACTCTTGCTACTGGGCCTTGCATACAACAGGTATTTATAAAGTCAGTTGACTGAAGTCTCCAAATTGAACCCTCTGATACTAGCTTTAGTCTCTACTGAGCCAACACTCAGGGAAATGACCCTTTATAGCACTTGCTTCCTTAGGTGGGTCCCACCCTGCCTGTGACTCCGTCCATTGGAACCAATCACCCTACTCCACTGGGTGCTCACTCAGCGGTGCAGGAACACCGAGGTCTAGAACTGCATCCTGAGGACCGATGGAGAAAAGGAACCCCAGTCTCAGGGGCAGATGCAGCCCTTATCTCAAGGAGCTCAGTCAGTAAGGGAGGACCCTTTCAACCCTAGCTTACTATCAAAGCAACATTGGGATGGGGGAAAGAAGGTTAATGTCCAAGGGCTTTCACACTGAGCCCCTCCAAGTTCCTGACAGATTCCTCCCCTCAGTCAGGGCCAGTGTGAGGCAACTCACTCCTCAGGCTCTTTAGGGCTTGTTTTTAACACACAGAGTTATCACACAACTTGAAGTGTACCACACAAATTTGGAAAGTTTGGAGGAAGAGTGTAGCCCCATACCTGCACACAAGTGCTTGACATTGTCATCCATTTGATGACCCAGCCTCTTCCCATTTATTGGTTATATCAGGGGAATATCGTTATGGCCACATAGCATTATGTGCTCTCATGTTATTGATGAGGAAACAGACTGAGTAATTTGAAGGAATGCCCCAAACCTCGTAGCTAGGAAGTGACAGAGGCCAAGTTATGCTTGATTTTAGATTATTTGTTTTTTCTAGGCCCCAGGCTGGGGCGGAGGTGGCATCTATGTTTATCTGGGAACAGAAGTCCATCTGGCTCTCATGCCTCAGACTGGGGAGAGCCCAGAGGGGAGCATGAGGATTGGCTGGATTGGTTTTAAGACTTCTGGAGGCCCAAGGTATACGGGTACTGGGAAAGTGCTCTTGGATACTTAGGGATACACAGGGTGTAGTGCGGCAGGGCAGAAATGGAGGAAACTTTATTGGCTCTCATTGTGCAATGGTGGGAGGAACAGAAGAAACAATGTCAGTAAATAGCAACAGGCTCTGTGACCAAGCATGATCTACAAACACTGAAAGACTCTCTGCATCAACTTGCCCAATAGCAATGGAGTTAGGAACATTGTGGGAGGGAAAATCTTACCCAGGGTGCTAAGGGAAGTTTCCACTTACTGAGAAGCAAAGGCAGGTTCTTGGTTCTCATCAGTGGCTTTGTGTTTGAGAGGGAATCCTGGAGGGGCACTTTACCCCTTCACCCCTCCAATAGCTCCATCCAGTGTCCTTTCTGCCTGGTGCTCTCCACCTAGCAGACTATAACGGTGACAAGAGAGGACTCTTATTGGGGGCGGGGGTCAATGGATGCAGTAGCAGGCAGGCAGAGTCTACCAGCTGAGGGGTGAACTAGTTCTGGTCCTTGGTGGCCATGGGGAAGACTGGAAGCCCCATCAGCCCCAGTCAAGGTCCTCTGAGCTCCAGAATGTCTCACTCAGGAGTAAGGAGGGAGTGGTGGGAGCAACAAATACTTCTGAATGGAGCATGATGAAATCTCTTTGTAAAGATGACATTCCCAGGCTCTGGTGGGTAGAACTGACACAGGGAAACCTGAGTTCTGTAGGCAAGCAGAAGACACAGCAGCAGGGGGTACGAGGTGCCTCTATATTGGAGTCCTGAGAAGCCACTTTGGAAGTGTAGACAGCCTATCACCTGTGAGCAGACCTGGTAGGGACTGGGGAGTCAACAGCCTAGTTACTGATTCCGTCCATGACTGCCTCAATTTATGCCCAAGCCAGCATCCAGAGTGATGCTGGGTGACAAAATCAGTCCTTATCTCTTTTCAACTCCTGTATCACTGAGGATCAAAGTCTTTACCATGTCCTGAATGGCCTTATATTACCCCATGTCTTTCACTCTGTTCTGGCCTTCTTATTCCTCAGATATGCTGGGCACAATCCTGCCTTAGGGACTTTGCATTACCTTTTGTCTCTGTGGGGCAGCTTTCCCCTAATCCACATGACTCATCCCTCATTTCCTTGAATCTTTTACTTTCACCCTTTTCATGAGACTTTTCTTGGCCACCCTGATTAATGTTGTAACCTACCTTCCCTCTGCAACATCAGCTCCCCCTTTCTCTATTACCACACTTATTTTTTTCTCCAAATTTCTTGTTGTCTTGTAATGTAGTTGTAGAAGTTTGAAGGGTGAGCCCAAAAGATAGATTCATTCCTAACTCATGGGACATGTGACTATGGCCCTACAGGGTTAAACAGTCTTGTCCCTGGAGATTCAGAATGTGAGCTTATTTGAAAATAAGATCTTCTTGGATGTGCTTAAGCTGAGACTCATGAAGTGATATCACCCTGAATCCAGAATGGGCCCTAAATCCAATGACTGGTGTCCTACCAAAGAAGAAGACACACAGCGGCTCAGAAGAAGTGGTCATGTGAGCATAGAGGTAACACTGGAGTAATGCAGTCACAAGCCAAGGGAACCTAAGGAGAGCCAGGAACCACCAGAAGCTGCAAGAAGAAGATTCTGGAGCCTTTGGAGGAGCATGGCATGGCCCTGACAATACCTTGGTTTCAGGCTTCCAGCTCCCAGAACTGTGGGAAGATACATTTCTGTCATTTCAAATCTCCAAGTTTGTGGTTCTTTGTTACAGCAGTCACAGGAAACCAACACAATATCCTAAAATTAGTTTAACGTCTATAAACAAACATGCACCTTTCCCCCACTCTTCCCTTAAATCTGAACTCCAAGAAGACAGAGCTATTAGCTTATTTTGCTTGCCATAGAAGCCCAGTATCTAGTACAGTGCCAGGCACACAGCAAGTGCACAATGAGTATTTGTTGGATGGTTGAGTTAATTTGGTGAAGCATGGAGTGCAAGAGTAAGGCTAGAGGTATGGAAACAGGGTCCCTAGGGACTTGACCAACATCTGGGCCTTTGCATCCTGTTCAGTGTGGTGGGAACTCAGCACCTGTGCCAGGGATGACCCAGAAGAAGTGAAGGAGATGTCTGGGACCAGCCCTGGAACAGGTGACCTCAGTTGGGTCTCTGTGCAAAATGGGTCCCTACCACACCTCCATTCTGCAGCCAAAAGACCCTAGCCCCAAACAATTACAGCTGTCCAGACACCTGATATAAAAGGAGGTCTGAGCCCTTTGCCCTAACCTGTGTATCCCTGGCCCCAGCCTTTCCTACTACAGGCCACACCTCTAGGGTTATTGTGGCTTGGGGAAGGTCTGGGGGTCGAGGGCAGTGAGCCCCAGAGCTGGGGCAGGATGGGGCCTCCCTCATTCACCTCTTTGTTCCCTGGTTTCCATCAAGCCTCCTGGGGTCTGTCCTGACTTGCTTGACTCTGGTGAAGCCTGGTCTCCAAGTGATGGACCAAGATGACCAGAGATTCTCTGCTGCTCCTGCAATTAGGTGAAGTTTGCATTCTCTCAGCTTCTATCTAGCTTGGCCTTGTGATTTACCTTGATGAACAAAGTGAAGCAGAGGTGTCAGTTCGAGGCTCAACCTGGAAGGGCCTGGCTATTTCCTTGCCTTCCCTTCCTCCTTTCTCTCTTCTTTCCTTCCTCCTCCTGCTCAATCAGCCGCCATGTTGTATGGCAGCCCAGGCTGTTCTGCTGGAGAGATAGTCCCTGGGGATGAGGCCTGAAAAGGAGGAGAATGGAAGCCCCACTGACTGCACAGCAGCCCAAGATTCATGAGGGCGACCTCTTGGGCCTTCCAGTTGAATGTGTCTGGTTAAGCAGCCTAATCCCAGGTGAGATCTGCTAGCCAGGCAGGCCAACCCCCAGCGTTGTGGGAAACAATGAATATTATTATTTTAAGTCACTACATTTGGAAGTGGTGTGTTTACTGTCATAAAAGCATCGGAGGGCTGTATCTTGAAGCCCTTCAGACTCCAACCAGGATCTTGAGAGCTTAGTTAGAAGCTGTTTCCCCAGGGGGGAAACATAGTTTAGACTGCAGAGTGTCTTGGGATGGAAAGACTTAGCAGACACTAGAGTTTAGAATGTCCACCGAGACCCTACCCAACCCTTTTCATCAACCCCTCCCCATCATCTCCTACTGGAAAGTTTTCCTTCAAGCTCACCTAAATCTACCTAACTTTGGCTCCAGCTCAGTCTCTAGGGCCTGGACAGACAGAGAAGGCAGAGCAGCAAAGGTGTCTGAAGAAGCTATCAGGAGCTTTTTTCTGTGCCCTGTCAAGGTCAGCTTGCTGGAGAACCTCCTGGTAAGACCTTTTATTCGAGATGCTGTTTAGAGTGTCAGGAGACAGCATGACACTGAGACCAGTCAGGTCTCTGGGGCAACAAACTCTTGAGTCCTGCTTTTGAATGACCAGTGTGCTCTCTTGCAACTGGGAGAAGACTGAGACGTGGACAGTGGAGAGGACAATACTTACCCCACCCCAGCACAGAAGACAGTGACTGTCCCTGTGTCCCCTGGCTCTGTAGTCCAGAGGCCAGGACTGTTTTCAAGGAAGGCTGGAGGCAGGCAGTGCAGGCCTGAACCTGACCCATGGATGCCACCCCAGCCTTCTGCTATGTCCATGGATACAAACTCTGCCGAGCTCTCTCAGGGGCTTCTGGGCCTTGCAACACTCTTATAAATTTTGGAAAATATCTCTTGCTACCCTTACCATTCCTCTCCTTACCTGGGTGCCCAGCCAGACAGTCATGGACTATGGGCAGGGCAGGGATGGACAACCGGGCCCCTGAGGTCCACCTTATACATCTCCCTGTCTCCAGGGAATCTTCCTTTTCTTCCACAGGGGCTGTTTCACAAGTCACCCTGCTCTGATCCCTGCTCTTTCACCCCTCTTGGGTGATTCCACTCACCACAGGGTCCTAGGCCACTGGGGAATTCTCTCTATGACCTCGAACTAGTCATTGTTCCTTTACCCAAAAGGAAAACTAGAAACTTCAGGACTGGCTTTCCCAGCTTATCCTCTTGGGAATCTCTGAAGAAGTGCTCACAGGTACCTCCCTCGCTTCTTCCTTCTTCTCCCCTTATATTCCTCCTCCCTCTCTCCCCTCTCCTCCTCCCTTCCTCTCCCGGGCCCTTGGATAACTGAGAAACTCTTGGCATCTCAGTGTCCTTGCCTATCAATGGGGATCATATACTCACTGGAGGGTTTTCATGAGGATTAAGTGAGGGGGTGGGAAGGAGGAACGGAGAAGTCTTGGGGTCTGTGCAAAGGGGACACATGGTTGAAAAAGAACTGGATCTGCTAAGGCCTGTTCTCTGGAAGGGGCCCCCTATGTGCTGTTCAGTGTCCATTCTGTGTATACACACCCCTCCTGAGCTTGTCCTGGGCGCATGTGCTCAGCTGAGCCTTGAATACCTGTTTTCTGCACCTGCCGTGTGGGCCAAGGTAAGATGTGGTCAACCTTGCATGTGATAGGTGGTGGCTGGAAGCAGCATGAAGGTGGTGCCGACCACCCTGAATAAACATCCTCTCTGCGCCACAGTACAAACGCGATGGTCTGCCCTTGCGTAGCAGACAATGGCTACCTTGTGTGAGCGACGAGGAAAGTGGGTACTTGTAATTGCTGATTTGGGCAGGGCCCCAAACAGGCTTGGAAGGGGCCAAGCCACAGGGGACCAGGGAAGCCAGTGCCAACGTCTGGGGCAGCTGGGGGTGCAGCCGCCGGAAAGATTGAGGTACTGAGTGGGGAGAAAGTGGAGGAGCCCAAATGTGCTGCTTGAGAACTGGAGTGAGGATGGCTGGGCAGGGGAGGCTGTGGGGGTTGGGCACAGGCAGGCACAGCAGCGGTGAGGGCTCTGGCGGCAGTTCAGGCAGAGTGGACTTGCTTCCTTCCGGACCAGGGCCCCCTGGCGAGGGAAACACTTAAGGAGTGAAGCTAGATTGGCCCTTGAGGCCTGAGCAGACAAAGCAGAATAGAGCTCTGAAACCTTGCAGTGCACTTAGATCTTGCGCACTTCCACGTGGATGTCCAAGCCTGAGCTTTCTCTGGCTGTGGGAGAGTGAAAAGCTGGCCTTGCAGGAAGCTGCAGACTCCACTGATGGCATAGCAGAGGCAGCAAGGTGGAGGGTCACACACGGGTCCCAGTTCCCCGAGGCTATCGCCAGCGCCACCAGTCTATCCTGGGCTCCTTCATAATCAGAAGGCCTGGAATGTCCCACTCCTGCCTGAATCTTCTCTGAGGTCTTTGCATGGGTGCTTGAGGACCTCTAAATTCCTCCAGCCTGACACATGTCAGAAGGGAGGCCTGAAGGAACACCTTTGCCCACAGAGAGACAGTAACTAGGAGATTAATGCTTCCCTCTTCTGCTCTCCAGGGCAGACAGTTTGGAACACATTTCATGAGTTCTTCTATAGCCCCCTGAGGGCCCACCTGTCACCCAGAGGGACAGTCGTGTGATAAAGTATTCGGTGCTGGTTGACCCCTTTCCTGTGTCAGTCTGTCCCCAGCCTTTATCTTTTATGCCATTCCTAAGGCTCTTCCCCAAAAAGCTTTCTGTATCCCAGTGCAGAACCCACCCAAGCTCCAGTTTTAGGGGGATCCAGGTGAAGACAGACCCCTTTTTTTCTAATGAGACGACTTCTTGAGGGTCTGGGGTTAAGAGATGAGTGGGACATGGCTTGTGGAAAGAAGCTCCCTCTGCACTTCTCCCAACAGAAATCTTTTGACAGAGCTCTAGGCTCGCCCTGCCCTGCACGCAAACCCACCATAACGATGTCTTGCTGGTTGGCACCCTGGGCCCCACTGAGCATGAGCTTCCCCCTATGACCCTCACAGGCAGAGGGGGGAGCCTTGTGACTGGCACTTGAGATAACTCGCACATTTTGCACCAGTATCAGGGCAAGCGCATCCTGTTCCCACAGGCCCTGCCTTGCGGTTTTGTTGCTGAGTCAGCCTGGTGGGGCCCCTGCTGATAACTCCCCCAGGCAGGTTTGGGTGCCTGAGGACCTCTGAATTCCTCCAGCCCACACACGCCAGAAGGGAGGCCTATAGGAACACCATTGTCCCACAGAGGGACAGTAATTAAGAGATTAACGCTTTCCTCTTCCATCCTGCTCCTGGTACTATGGGCTGCTGGGTACTATGGGCTTTTGAGTAGAGACTGTTCTGCTCGGGGCTCATGTAGACCCCACCTTGGGCACCCCAACCAGGGCTTTTGAGGCATCCCTGCTCTTTTCTGATGACCTGGGACAGCTGGGCTGACAGCAGGCCTGGGGGCAGGGCCCTGCTAGCTTGTGGTCTGGGTCGCTGGCATGTTGGGTGGGAGGCTGACTTGACATGGGGGATAGCCTGTATCTCCTTCTGACCTTTGGAATGAGAGGGATTTCCCCAATCCTGAAGCCCTGCTCTGGCAGATCACAAGCTACCAGTGAATTGGACCTGGGGGATTCAGAGGGGCTCTTGGTTCTTGTCTCAGTGAAAAAAAGACCTCAATGTTGAGACCAAAGTTAGGCAGAAAAGCAAGAAGTTGGCTGGCAGATAAGGAAAAGGAGAGGAAATCTCTCTGAGCAGAGAAGGGTCCTAAAAGGGCTGACCCAGGCCTCCCTTGAACCACCTTTGCACCTTCCCCTTCATTTCTCACTGAGCAAGGGGGCACTATCTTGTATTCCTCTTACTTTCTTGTCTAACTTGTCCCACATGTCCCCCAACTACCCCACCCCATCTGCTGTGCTCACGAAAGGAAAGAGAACATGAGGAGGGAGGGGTCATCTGTTTGGGGGTTCTCCAGACTTGGGGGAACCCTGGACTGAAAGACCAGACTCTGCTCTGTAAGACCAGACTCCCAGGTAGGGGGGTCTCAAGTCAAGCAGCCTGTCTTCCCTGCTGCTGGAAAGATCCAGATCTGTCTCTGACCTCCCTCACTTCCTCCCTCCCCAAATTGCAGTTGTGCTCCTCCTGGAGATCACAGCGAGGAGTCCAGTTTTGTAGCTGACCTTAGGGGTTTGAAGACATCATCTATGGGGACCCTAAGGTCCCTTTTCCTGAAAGTAAGGAAAGTCTAGGAGTTTGGGCCCCAAACTGGTAGGACCAAGGTCTGAATCCAGATTTTCCATTTACTGGCTGTGCGGCCTCTGACCCACAGTACTCAGTTGTGAAATGTGGACATAGTAGGATCCCCATCAAAGTTGATATAAGGGTAACTGATATGAAGCCTCCTCAGCTCTTGCCCTTTCCTCCCTGGGTGGTAGGCACCAGGATTCCAGGGACCAGTGTCTTTTTTGGGATATGACAATCTCTGGCTCTAGAAGGCTGTCACCTTGCTCGTACCCTCCCACTCAGATTCCATCACACCCCACTGATCAAATGGGGAGCTTCCCAACCTAGAGAGGAGAGTGGGCAGAAAGCTGGGGCTGCTATTGTACAACTCTAAGGGACTGACAAGAATGAGGTGGAAAGCAAGGTGTTGCAGAACCATCAGGAGGGGCCCCCAGAACCTTCTTGGGGAGGCTCGGGAAGATTAGCCATCCTCTGATGCTCATCCCTTGGGCAAAGACTCGGTCTCTTGTCTGCCTCACACCCTGTCACTGCGTGCCAGTGACTGCCATGGAAGAATGCACCATTCACACGTCAGCGCTGGCGGAATGACGACTTAGTGTGACTGTGTCACTGCCAAGGGAGTGACTCTCCCAGAGTTTGGCCTCGATTTGTCTTCTTCAATCCATCTGCTGACCAAAAGAATTTTCTAAGCGTTTCTTTTTGGGGGGAGGAAGGGGGAGCCCAGATTTGTACACTGGGACCTCGTGCCTGCCTGAGTTTGGAATATTCTGGGGTCAGGAAGTTCCTCTATACTTGCTGCAGAACTTCTCTGATTATTTGGTTGATCCAATGGCAGAGGGAGGAGTCCAGATATGTCCCATATCCCACCCTACAACCATCTCTTCTTTCATGCCTGTTCTCTCTATCCCAGGGCTTCACAGGCTCACATATTCTTCTTTGTCTGTGTCTAGCTCACGGAGGTCTCACCACTTTGAGAGCCGTAGCCTACTCTCTGCTATCCCCTGCTTCTCCCTCGGAAGGGATAGCAGGGCCAGGCTTCTAGAAGTTATGAGTGGTAGATACTACTTTCCCAAATGGTCATGACATAAATTCCCATCCTCTGTGTTCCTCCCAGAATTCGCCACAACCTTATCAAGAAGTGGAGTCAGAGGCTGGGCACGGTGCCTCATGCTTGTAAGCTTCAGCCTATGAAGCGGCCAGGGCTAGGGATCGCGGTTCAAGTCCCACCTGGGGCCCGTAGCGAGACCTAGTTCCAAAAAAACAGCTGGGCGTGGTGGCGTGCGCCTGTAATCCCAGCTACCTGGGAAGCTGAGGCTGGGGATTGCTTGAGTCCGTGGTACCCTGGGCAACGAGAGCCTGCGGTTCCACGGGCAAAAATAGCGAGACCTAGTCTCAAAAAAAAAAAAAAAAAAAAGTGGAGTCAAATCCTCCTCCCTTTGAACCTCAGTGGGTTTGTGGCCTGCTTGTACCTAATAGGAAACAGCAGAAGAGACGCTGCATGACATGCAAGGCTAGGTGAGAGAAGATAACCTTCCACCTTGCAGGTTGGGATACTGACCGGCACCCACAGGCTGCCATGCTGTGAGAAAGCCCAAACATTTCTCATGGAGAAATCACAGATAGAGGCCCCGAGAAGAAAGACAGGCCCAGAAGCCTCCCCCGGCCCCATCCCCAAACCCCTCCACCTCTGGCCTAGCTCCAGTGCCTGAAACTGCAGTACAGAATCCAAGTCAGAAACCCATCTCCTTTCAGCTCAAACCCTTTTCCCAGCCCCCTGACTTCCAGGCACCAGAGATTAGAAAATGACTTGACTTAGCCACTGAACCATAGAGAAGCAGACTGGGTAAGGGAAGTCTCATTTGTGGTGGGGTGGTGAGCACTGTCCTGCCACTGACTGGCCCTTTCATGAGTCCCAGCTGTGGCTCAGGCCCTCTTTGAACAGTGAAGTGCTGTGGTTATGAAATCTGGTAGCAAAAGCAGACAAAAATGGGGTGACTACCCAAACTTACAAAGGGGAGCAGCTCGCCCTTTAAAACCAGCCGTACACCAGGTTCTTCCCAGCCCGTGCATGCAGTAGTAAGACCACATTAAACCTTAAGAGGGAGGCTGAAACAAATATACTTCTTGAAAGACAAATTAGACAAGAGTCACTGAGGGTACAGGAACCCCTTTGGTAATCTTACCACACAGCCCAGTCTCTAGTCCAAAGAGCACATGGCTGCTGCAGCCATGTGTGTCCACAAAAATGGCAGCTGCCCCACCTTAAACTGGATGAAGGAGTTAAGATGGTGCCACGGCTCCTTCTTCAAAGACACAGCTCCACTCACTGCAGGCCAGAAGGAGCCAAGATGGCGTCGTTGCAGGATTGAGTCATAGATCCTTCTCCAAAAGGCACAGACAGCTCTGGCATTCTTTCAGCTCCAACTCCAAAGTGGCCCAGCATCAGCAAAACTCACTCGATACAGCAACACAGCAAGCACTTCAGACATCTCATGCTGAAAACGGCAACACAGCAAACTCTCTTCAGTTCTCCAGAAGACTTCCAAGCTTCGCAGTTTCAAAATTAAACCAAGTTTTCAAGTATCACATTTCCAAGACAGCTCATGCAGGTCACAAGTTTCTTTAAAATGCTTCCCCAGGTTCCTCACCGATCCAGGCTGGGGATGGAAGCCCACAGCTTGGCTTCCTTGCCTGCCCTGCTGCCCCACATGGCAGCAGCAGCTCTGAGGCCTCCAGCCTCCCTGCTGCTCCTCTCTGCACCTCCCTACTCAGTTCTCTTCTGTTCTCTGATGTCCTCCTGTTCTGTTCTGTCTCTTCCCTTGTCTTTTTCTCTGTTCCTTCCCTACTCCTTTAATCCTTTCTTCTCTCTGAGAAGTCTCCACCCACCAGGACACAATGGCTGCCATTCTAATGCAGCACAACCAGGACTGGGGACCACAGTCCACTAACAGTTAGCCATGCCCAGAGGCCAGTTCTGCAGGATGCTGGATGGTAGTACATCTGGAGAATGTGCTTTCCAGTGTCCATTGCACCTCTGTGTATAACCCTCCTCCTAGAGGTCCTACCCCAACTTGGTATCATCTCTCCTGAAGCTTTGATTTCTCTCTCACAGGTGCCTATCACACAGGCAGTGCAGGTCTTCTCCGGCCTAGCTCCACAGTGGGTGGGTCCTGGGTGGTAGTTACTAAGACCCTTGCTTTTTCCTCCAACGGTATGGTGAGTTCTTAGGCCTCAAAGCTGTCTATCCCCACTGTGTTTCCCTCACAGCTTTAGACCAGTGCCTGGGGCATAGTGGATCCTTCCTAACCCACCCTCTCCCACTAAAACTAGTTAAGTTAACCGGTAAATCACTCGATGATGGTGGTTAGTAAGCATTTACTATGTACTGGATGCTGTGCTAACCTCTCTACAAGCAATGCCTTTTAATCTTCAAAACAACTTGTGAGGTGGACTGAATTTTCAACCCAATTTTAAAAGCAGTTGAAGAAAACAAAGCACAAAAAGGTTTAATAATTTGTCCTGGCTCACAAAGCTGGTGAGTATCACAGCCAAGACTGGAGAGCAATGTGTATATACTTTTAAGCACCACCTTAGGATACGTTTTATCACCCCTTTCTACAGATGAGGAAACTGAGGACTGAAGACCTTAAGCAAGCTACCTATTCACAAAGCTGGTAAGAGTTGAAACTGGGATTTCGATTTGGTTCTGTCTGTCACAGGCTGTGTTCCTTAACTAGGGTCCCTGGTGCTATAGTGGGGATTCACTTCCCTCAGGTTACCCTGGTGGGCATGGTCACTCCTGCTGAGAGGGCAGGCAGGGGGTGTGGAGATGCATCATAGCTGCCTTGATTTGATAGTGACAGTGCAAATATGGCCCCAACAAACTGCCAAACTGCCAAACATAGCTGTCCTTTCAATCCTCTCTTTTGCCAGATGTCAAAACTCTTATCTCACTGGGTGTGCATCCCCCTGGGTTATGAGAGGACACTTTGGCCCTTGAGAGATCAGTTATTCAGTTGAGGTCTCCTGTGAGGCCAGCAGGGCTCAGGCTGGTGCAGGGTTGCATTTTTACTTCCCTTTCTGCTAGGTTGTCACAGCACTGTCATCTCACTCCTGGTAGCAGTCTACCGTGGGGTCTTTCCCGGACATTGCATTTCCAGTGCCAAGAGTTGGCTTTGGGGCCCAAGCCCTGCCCACACTCATCAGAGAGTCACCAGTGGTCAGTGAGCCTCCTCAGAGCAGGTTCTTGATGTTTAAACTCTGGTTGGGGCAGAGCTGTGGGCTTACTGGCCCAAATCTGGGTGTCTGATGAATCTGTTGGGGCCACAATTGAGCACTCAAAAAGGGCTGGTTTCCGCAAGACATATTATTGGGCTTTCGCTTCCCCTATGTCAAAAAACCTCCAAAATCCCTTCCCATGAGTTTTTAAGCATGAAAATGCTGAAAAGTGAATTACTAAACCCGGATACTTGTCTGATAGTGTGCAGTGTAGCCTCTGCTGATCAGACCAAAAACCTGGAACCCAAATGCCCATTTGTAGTAGAGTGGCTGAGTGGACTATGGCTCTGTGGTCACATAGTGAAATACTATGCTTCCAGCAAAAGGATGGCCTACTCCAACCAGTGATAATATGTGTGAATCTCAGCGCTCAGCGACAAAAAGTTGAGATGAAAAGTTCCAAGAGATTATGTATCACGTGATATTATTTTTATAATGTTAAAATTCATGAAAATTGTATGTTTTTCTTTTTAAAATTTCCTTGTTTTGTTGTTGTTTTGTTTTCTTTCCTTTTTGTTTTTCATTTTTCTTTAAAAACTTTCTAAATTGAGAAATATTTAAATTTATTTTATGGGATCCATGTGAATACCATCTAATCAAATAAGCATTCAGTAAGAGTTTCACATGATAGCTACTGCAGGTGGAGGGATAGAGGAGGCATGTTTGAAGAGATGGTCAAGAATTAGCTATTTTTCTGAGTTTAAAGATGGTCATGGTATTATTAAAACCAGTTCACTAACGAATCTAAGTCAAAATGGACTGTGCATGAACCATAATGAATGTCATGGGCCAGTGATTCCCTAAGCCTGAGCTCTAAACAGAAGAACAAAAGAAAGCAGACAAAAGGCATGAATTGGGAAGGCCCTTGTGTACCCCATCCCCCAAAGGAGAGGACACCAGAAAATGCTTTCATGATGGAGAAAAAGTATTTGGCAATAAGGGGCTCTGGGGCCTCAGTTGTGGGGCCCTGGAAAAGGCCCCTTTATCCATTTTATATGGCTGTATAACAAATTACTACAAATTTAGTGGGTTAATACCATTTGTCATCTCGGCTTCCTTAGGTTAGACATCTGGGCCCAGCATAACCCTGATCTCTGCTCTGTGCCTCACAGACTGAAATCACGGTGCTGGCCATGGTTGTGATCTCATCCTAGACTGTCCTCTGCCAAGTTCCTGTGGTTATGGAACTTAGCGCCTAAACTCAGAGACCATGGCATTCCCCACCATGTGACCGCTTCTACCACATGGTAGTTTGCTTTTTCAAGGTCAATAGCAAAGTGCCTCTATTGTCGATTCTCTCTGTCTCCATTAGTGTCATCTAAACCTCATTTAAAAGGCACACCTGATTAGGTCAAGCCCACCCTCCCTGAAAAATCTCCCTCTTGATTAAGTGAACTAATTAGGGACCTTAATTACATCACAAAAAAACCTCTTAGCCTTTGCTTATATAATGTGACCTAATGATAGGAGTGAAATTTCCTGTTCACGGATACTACCCATACTCAAGAAGAGCAGAACTTTATAGGGTGCTTACGCCAAGGTTGGGAATCTTAGGCACCAACTTACAACAATGCCCAGTATAGCTCTTTCACAAACCTTGTTTTCCTACTCCATGAAGCAAGAAGGATATTGTCTATTTTGTCGTCATTGTGGGAAGATTAAATGAGATGATGTAGGCACAAGTCTTGTTCATTCAGGGATATTTAGAGAGGATCTGCTGCATGCCCGGTGTGTTGTGTGGATGTGTTTACTGGCCTTGCGGTGCTGACAGCTCAGTAGAGGAGATGAGTGTTATGTTAACAAAGGAAGACCACACGTGCAAGATCAGGATGCTGAAAACTACAAAATGCTGTTGCAAGAAACCACCAAAAACCTAAACAAATAGAAAGATATGTTGTTTCTATGAATTGAAAGAATCAACATAGTAAACATGTCAGGTTTCCCAAAATGAATTGTAGATTTGACACAGTAGCAACCAAAATCCTACAGGAACTTGTTATTATAATTTTTTAACATTATTTTTCCTTACATGGTTGTCACCATAGTTCTCCCATCACCATATCCCTATAACCTGTCACCATATTCCGTTGTGTCTCCGTCCTCTGTTTCATCCTCTACTTCCCCCTCCTTTGCTGTATATTTCATTTCTATGATCAGTTTTTAGTTTTGACTATTTCTTGTCCCTTTGTTTGATTTATCTATATTCCACATGTAAGTGAAACCATCCAGTATTTATCTGAGTAATTTCAGCATAATCTCTTCCAGTCCCATTCATGTTGCTGTGAATGGAAAACATGGATCAACCACAAAATCCAGTGATTCTACTTCTGGGAATCTACCCGAAACACAAAAACACTAATTTGAAATTTATTTTGTACTCTTATGTTTATTTATGGTAGCTGTACAAGCAAATTCTATAATCTTATGGAAGGGCAAAGGGACTAGAAAACTGAAAACATTTTTTAGTAAAAGGAATCAAATGGGAGGAATCTTCTCAATCAAAAGGCTGAGTATAAAACTGCAGTAACCAACACAATGTTGTATTGGCAAACAGACACCCAGATCAAGGAGACAGAATACATGCCCAGAAATTGATCCACATGAAAATAATCAATATGTACAAAGGTAAAAAAAAAATTTGATGGAGAAAGTATACTTTTTTCAACAAATTGTATTCAAATGACAGGTTACCCATAGTATAAATATAAATCTTGACCTAAACATAAAGATTAACTCAAAAAGGATCATAGACATAAACACAAAGCTATAAAACTTTTAGTAGGTCATGTATGTGAAAATCTTTATGAGCCAGCATTAGGTGAGGGACGTTAGAACTGACACGGAAAACATGGTCCATGAATGGAAAAAATGATAAATTCAACTTTATCAAAATTTAAAAACTTTGCTCTGCCAAAGGC
This sequence comes from Uropsilus gracilis, assembly GCA_004024945.1. Lineage (NCBI taxonomy): Eukaryota > Metazoa > Chordata > Mammalia > Eulipotyphla > Talpidae > Uropsilus > Uropsilus gracilis. The sequence goes on along the minus strand of PVHY01003522.1, from coordinate 62,338 downwards.
ACCATTAAGAAAATAAAGAGATAGGGAGAAGAGTATTTGTAAGCCACCTATTTGACAAAGGACTTCTATTCAGAATATATGAAGAACTCCCAACACTCAACAGTAAGAAAATGTCACCCAATTAAAAAATGTGCAAAGGATTTGTAAAAACACTTCACCAAAGAGGACATAAAATGACAAATGAAGACATGAATAGATATTCAACATCATTAGCTATAATATACATAGAAATCACAAAGAAATATCATTGCATACTTATTAGAGTAGCTATGATAAAAACAAATTGACAAATGCAAGTGTTATCAAAAATGTAGAAAAACATGGCCTCCATAGACTGCTGGAAGGACTATAAAGGCCACTTTGAGAAAAGTTTATTAGATTTTTGTAAAGTTAAACCTCTGCATACCATATGACCCAGCAATCTCACTCTGTCTATTTGTTACAAGGAAATGAAAACTTATCTTCAACGACAAAACATATCTTCAAATGAAAACTTAACTTGAATATAAATGTTCAGAGTCCCTTCATTTATAATAGCCAAATGCTGGAAATAGTCCAAATGTTCCTCAGTGGGTGAATTCCAAATAATGGAACACTCTTCAGCAGAGAAAATAGACAATAAGTATTGATATGTACAACATGTATACATTTATTTGATAGTCTGGAAAAGACAAAATTATAATAATGAAAAACAGATTAGTGATTGCCAGGATTATGGGTATGGTTAAGGGTGTGGTATAAAGGGTGTGGTAAAAGATAGTATGAAGGAGTTTTTTGAGATGAGGGCTCTGCATCTTAGCTGTTGTGGACATTTGTTCAAGTATCTATACTAAGTTAAAATTCATAAAACTATATGTCAGAAGAAAAGGAAAGGAAATTTTACTGTACGATCATTAAAAAAAATTAAAAACCCAACATTGTGTATATAAAGGCTCTCAGAAAGAGATGCTTGGGTCTTGGGGAACAGACTCTTATTTGAGGAAGGTAGTTCTGACAGTGTGGCGAAGATAGCGTACTGCACAGAAGAGAAATGCTTGACCCATAAACTGGTAATAAGAGATACATGAATTATGAACTCAATGATACTAGAAAGTGCTATCACTAAGAAACCCAGCATTAGCTTCTTCTGGGAAGTGGATTCCTGAGGTGAAAGTCAGGTGCCATTCTGTGCTGACCCAACTAGGAGATGGGAATGACCCTCGAGGGAAAAACTTAAGGCCTGCAAATCAGGGTGGGGTCCCTCCACTCACACTCCTTCATTCTGACTCAGAGTCCTCTCCCCTCCCCCCAGGGCCTGGGGCTACATGGGTGAAGCAGGAAGCAGCTCTCTGACACTCACCTCCCAAGTGGCCCTCAGTCATGACCTACTTTTGCTACCTGTCTGTACAGGTGAACTCCACCCACAGCTATTTTTATCCCAGCAAGATTCTCAGCTATTTTTACCAGCTGGGTTTGTGGGAGAGTTGGATTGTGGGGAGTTCTTGCACCTGGGGAGACCCCTGGTAGACATCTCCTTCCCTCCTCCCAGTGAGGACCATGTTGCCCTTCCACAGCCACCCTTGCCCCAGTCATGATACTCAGTCAGGTGTCTCTTCTGTTGCAAGATCAGCAAGGACTCCACATTGCCTACAGGGTGAAATTCAAATTCTTTACAAAGATCTTCAAAGTTCTTCCTTCCTAGAAGACAGCTTCCCTTTGACTTCCTATCTCTCCATACCCCAGGGTCTTCCCACATGCCTTGCCGAATGCTGATAAGGCCTCTCCTTTTCACTGCCTGTGGGCTTGCTGCTGAGAATTATCTTTTCTCTTCCATATTCAGTGGGTGAAATTTAACTTGTATCCTGGGTCTGGGGCTAAGCCACCTCTTCCAAAGAGCCTCCCTTGATTTCCCAGCAGACAGGATTGTGCCCTCTTCTGGAAAACTAGAGTCCTAGGACCTCTCTGCCAATTTCTTCTCTTCTATTTGTCCTTCCACAGGTGTCTCTCCTTGAGGCTGGCCTTGGTCACCTCTAGACCTTCACAGATCATATGTGGGAAGGATGATGGAGAATCTGCTACCCTGCCTGCTTCTTCCAGGCTGCCCCTTATGCCTGGGCTCTGTGATCCCCGCCCTCCCAAGGGCAGGGCTGGGGCTCTGCCATCTTCCGGCTGCCAGGTTCTCCACCTCAATGAATCAGCAAACTCGTCCCAGGGCCTGTGGTGGACTCAACACTTTTTTGAGTGCTTTGAGGGGTAGGAGGAAGGAAATCAGAGAAGGCACAGAGAAGAAACAGAAGGAAGCTGGGAGCAGACAGAAAGATCCACAGACTATACACATGGTGGGGTGTGCATGGAATACCTGGGAGACACTCTCACCTTCCCTCAAGGTACTGCCTACCTCCTGCCTATCCCCTCAGGGCTTGTCTTCATCTTTAGCACATGGTAGAAGTCCTGGTCCCTGTCCCCTACAGGCCCTGACAGGCCCTCCTGGTCACCAAATACCATAGGCATGGGTGAGTCCTCTCTTGCTGATCTGCTCAGAGTCTCACCATGCTGATGTCCTGTGCTCTCAGGAAAACCTATCTCCTTGTAAGACTCTCACTTCTGCTAGGCTGGGAGAGACCGGAAATCTTCAGGGATCCATCTGGGCTCCCTCCTCCCTGGAACCACTCAAGGATTCTACCATCAACACTAATTTCCAAACCTTTTCTTCTAGCACAGGCCCTTTTCTCTGAGATCCAGATTCCTGCAGTTCTTGTGGCTCCTCTAACATACAAAGCCTAAAGTCAGCTGATCGCCTTCTTCCGGTCCCTCCTGCAGATCCGGTCCCCACTCCCCACCCCCTGCCCCAACCCGGTGCCTCTTCCTCTCCCTGCTGACTTGGCTTCCCACCCCCTGCAGATCAGGCCTCCCGTTGCTCAATCACCCCTGGCTGGCTGCCCCAGCTCCTGCTTTCCCCATCCCATTCCCATGCATCCTCTGTGCAGCAGCCTGCACAAGCCTGGCAAGAACCTCTTGAAAATCTATGTTTGCAGAATAAAGTCCAAGTCTCAGGAAGGAGGCCAGGTGCAGGCGGTGGTGAAACCAGGCTGCTGGGGTACGGGTTCTCCTGATTGGGTGACAGCACAAGCGACTTCCCTCAGAGCCTCTATTTCCTCATTTTTCAGGTGTATCTATCCCTCCTGGGTAGTTATGACATCTAAGTGATGTCAGAGCTATGAGGGGTGGAGACCGCCTGTGGGAGCACTCCCTGAACATCTGCACTGGGCTTAGCAACTGCCTCCTTGCACCTGCTCCTTTCTACCCACCTTCTACTCCTTTCCTCGTGGCCACTTGGCCAACCATGAAAACCTCTACACCTTTGACCTTGTTTTTCCTTCTGCAGGGGATCCCTTCTTTCTTCTACCTGCTCAGCCAGCTGATAACTGTTCCTAATTCCAGGCCTACGTGGACTCTATCCCTCTGTACCCTTCCATCTTGCCAAGGGCCTACCTGGTGGGAAGGGACCACCCCCTGCCCTGAGCTGCTCAGTGGGCTTGTGCCTCATTCCTTCTTGTGGTTCCAGAACTAATGCTATAACAAGGTTCTGGAGAGGCAGAGTAGGAAGTGTGGCAGAACACCCATCAGCATCTTGGGGACCCTTTGGGCTCTGAAGAAAGTCTAGCCTAGGAGGGGTCTTGAGGCTCTAGGCCCTGATGTGAGAGAGCTGTCTACAAACAAACCCCCAGTGGATTCAGTCACTAAGTAGGGCTGGGTCCCTATGCAGAGGAAGCAGGTCATATCTGGTGTCATATGAGGCTGGCAGCACTGACTAGGCCAGGACACCGGAGTTCCACTCAAACACAGATTCAGACCTAGTCCGTGAATAGGGCTGCCTTCTAGGATAGCTTCAAGGCAAGTAGCACATGTGGGTAAATGCATGTGAGAGAAAAAGAACTTTCCTAATGCCTGGGATGGGAACTGCTGGGAGACAAGAGGGTCATATCTAGATGGCCCTCATCCTGCTTAGTGACTCAGCAAAGTCCTAGGGCTGCACTATTCAAAGAAGTAGCTGCTAGTCTCTTGTAATTATTTCAAGTAAAATGAAGTGACAGTAAAGTCCAGTTCCCAGTGGCATGAGTTACACAGCACATACATGAAAGCCACAAGGCACTGGTGGTTGCTGTATGGGGCACTGACATGAGGTATGTCCACCAACCTTTGCTGTGCGCCGTTTGCAAACCAGAAGGGTCATTCCAGACGAGATAAGGAAAACCTCTCTCGTTAACGATCCCTAGAAAACTTGGGACTGATTTACTGAAATGACCTTCTGAGACCGCATAGGTGCTGCTGGCTTTCTTATTGGAGTTGCTGCTGCTGAATTTAGGGTGAGTGCAGCAATCAAGCATACTAATAACACCTCTGGTTTATAAACTTCCATTCCCCCCTTTTTGTCCTTCTGGTTTGCAAATGGCGCACAGCAAACCATCACAGAGAGCTCTAACTCAATATCAGTCCTGCTCTGGAAACTGTTGCTCTGCAAAGGTGGGAACCCTGGAGCCTACTATGCCTCAGCTCTTTCTTTCAATGGGGTAACATAGAGGGGATGAAATGAGTTGAATACATGTAAAGTTTGTTAAGAGCACTCACTACCTGGAAAAAGCTTGAGCTGGGTACAGAAGGCACAACCTATGCCAAGGCATTACAAATAAGGAATAATTCCTTCTTCTGAAGGGTATAAGTTTCAAATATAAAAGGAAAAGTCACCCACTCACACTGTCTCCCATCCTCGTCAAGGTCAGCTGTCATTGGTGACCTGTGTCTGCTAGCAAGGACTCCTGACCTCCCTTTCTGCAGAAAAGGGAGAGCACGTGTCCAAGACCAGCCAGACACAAAGGGAGAGCCCAGATCTCCAGGCCCTAGCTTTGAATTCCCTTCCACTGCCTTAGATGGGACCCAGGACCTTCCATGTCCCATGGTACCCTCTCCTTTGATGATGCATTCCACCACTCTACCCAGCGTTTCATGAGAAAGTCCTACCCCTGTGTCTGACTTCAGAACTACTAGCTGCCTATATTCAATACATCTGCTATGGAGATAATACAGGAAGGGAAGAAGATTCTTGAATGATCTTTTTCTAGAAACCACCCTCACTTGGGGAGTAAGTTGATTTTGATATCTAATCTCAGTTTCACCTCTCATGGGTAAAGTCTATCTCTTCTAGTATGTCCTTGAAGACATGAAACATTTACCCTAGGTCTTTCTTTCCTGCACTATGAAATCAGGGGCCAAGGCCTTGCTCGTCAAAGGCAGGGGGGCTCCATGGCTACATAGTGTGGACTCCATGCCAATGCTAGCAAGATGACACATCGAACTGTGGCTGTCCATGGTGGGCAGGTTTCTGGCTATTCCAGGAAGGGCTATGCAATCCATTTTACAGATGGGGAAACTGAGTTCCACAGCAAAAAAGAGAGACTTTCTCTAGGGTATATAGCCAGGAAGACTGAGGTCTCCTAATAGTCAAGCAATTTTCTCTCCTGTCTGTCTATGTCTCTAGAGGCACTGGGGAGTTGCAGTATCCCACAACCTGATTTCCAGGTAGAGGACAAGCAGATTGAGAAACTATTTGTTACGACTCTAAGCAAGTTAGCTACACCCTTCTTGTTTCCTATAGATTCAAAATGGAATTTAGGTGAGACACCAGAAAGAACTTGCTGCCAGTGGAAGGTGGGAAGCACCAAGGCATTAACTTTTCTGTGGGTGTGTAACCAAGATAGACAAGCAAGGCTGGCTAGAACAGTGGTGCAGGTTGTCCACTGTACAAAGTGCAAGGGGAAGGATGAAATCTCTCTGATTCAAACCAACATGTTCAAAAGACTTAGGGGGATGGGTGCTCTGGGCTAACCCTCTTTGACCATGTTTCACCTAGGTCTAGTCTGGGCAAGAGGCAACGGTATCCTAGGGGAAGCCTGCTCTTGCCCCCAGCCTTGGATGCTCTCTGTCTGGCCCCCCTATCCACCCTGGCTGCCTCCGGCTCCTGTGATTGAAATCTCCCTGCTGGTCTCAGAGCTGACCTTCCCACCTTTAATTCAATCAGGAATCACAAGCCCTTTTAATTTAGGAAATAAAAGGCTGGCTGCTGAGCTGGCTACACCTGATTGACGGGGCTGCCAGCATAGCCAGCCTGGCCTGGGGAGGGGGCAGAGACCCATGACCTCAGTCAGCCTCTCTGGAGTAATGGGGAACAAAGGAGAACCACCTCCATCCTGAGCCCCAACAGAGGAGGGCCAAGGCCACTTGGTGGGGGGTGGCTGCTGGCTGGCCCAGAGAAGCTGAGGAATGTCAAGGAATCTCACTGCAACTTGGAGGACTTGGGGTAGACACGAGGGAGGACTTCCCAACCAATTCATTCCTTCCTTTTCATTATGTGAAACTGAGGGTCCACAATCCAAAGTGTCTTGATTACATGTCTTGTTTCTTTTCCTGAGAAAGCTGAAGAGGAGTCGGAGGAGTCAATGCTAGTTTTTCTGGATCAATTTCTCATGTTGTTATGGGGCTGTGACCCCCAGTACGGTGTTGATGCATTAAAATAACTATTGTTAGCATTGGTGGGTGGAGATTTGGAAAAGGAAAGTTAAGCCTTCTCTCAAGAAAAGAGGATTAAAGGATCAGGGAGGGGACAGAGAATAAAAGACATGGAACAAGAGAGAACGGAGGTGAACCAAGAAGAAGAAAGGAACAGAAGAATAGAGAAGAGAACTGAGAACAGTAGAGAACAGAAGAGAAGAGAACAAAAGAGTATAGAAGAGGACAGAGAGGAGAATGGAGAAGTAAGGAGCAGAGAGGAGCAGCAGGGAGGGTGGAGGTCTCAGCAGGGAGGCTGGAGGCCTCAGGGAAGGAAGGCAAGCTTTGGGCTTCCATTCCCAACCTGGGCTGGTGAGGAGCCCGGGGAAGCATGTTGGAGAAACTTGTGAGCTGTGTGAGCTGTCTTGGAAATGTAGTACTTGAAAACTTGGTTTAATTTTGAAACTACAAAGCTTGGGAGCCTTCTGAAAACTGAGGAGAGTTTGTTGTGTTGTCGTTTTCAACGTGAGACATCTGAAGTGCTTGCTGTGTTGTATCGAGTGAGTTTTGCTGATGCCGGGGCACTTTGGAGTTGGAGTTGAAAGAATGCTGGAGCTGTGCCTTTTGGAGAAGAATTGAGGACGCCACCCTGGTCTTCCTTGTTGGATTTGAACCTCCTGCTTTCGGAGGATTGTCGACACCTTCTTGGCATCTTCTGGCTTGGAGGGAGTGTAGCTGTGTCTTTGAAGGAGTGGTGGCGCCATCTTAGCTCCTTCATTTAGCTTAAGTTGGAGCAGTCACCATTTTGTGGCTGCTGAAGTCATGTGCGCTTTGGACTAGAGTCTGGACTGTGTGGTAAGATTATCAAAGGGGTTCCCTTGTACCCCCCGGTGACTTGTCTGATTTGTCTTTTATTAAGTAAATTTGTTTCTGCCTCCTTCTTAGGTTGATGTGGTCTTGCTACTGCATGCACGGGCTGGGAACAACCCGGTATGTGACTGGCCTAAAAGGGCCAGTTGCTCCCCTTTGCAAGTTTGGTTATCCGTTTTGCCTGTTTTTCTCACCTGATTTCAATGTGTATATGTACGGAGCTAAGAATGGAACCCAGCTACCAGGTTGTAGTTCAGATTACATGAGTTATTGATAGCTCATTGGCATTTAGTAGCCACTCACTAAATTATAACTAGTATCATTCATAAGAATATTATTCTGCTAGAAGATAACATTGTTCAGGTCCCCAACTGAACTTGGTAGTGGTAGAAACTCCAGGGAGAATGCCCAGAGCTCTGGGTCATTGGCCCCTATCCCTCCCAGGAGAAAGACAAGAACAGGTCTCTCCCTTGGCCTCCATACTTGGGGAGGCAAGCTGGGTTCTGAAGTACTGCTGGCTCGGCTTTGAAATTAGAGCTGAGTACATCTGGACTATATGACCTTAGGCAAGTCAACTTCCTATTTTGAGCCTCAGTTTCATCCTTTGAAAAGGAAAATTCAGTCTGGTAGGATGGTTTTGACGTTGGCAATTGCCCAGGGCTGGGACTGGAGCTGACCCACAGAAAATGCTCAGACCACAGTACCTCCCTCCCCTGAACCCTGATCAGGAGCTCAGCACAACCTGTTCAAGGGAAGCCCCACTCCTATGTGATCTGACACTGAGCTTGGAGGTCACCAGTGCCCTGCTCTTGTTCAGTCACACTGTGTGAATGTCCTATGGCCTGATTGCTCCACACTCCTGCCTGTGGTTAGTGCTTGCTCTCTGCTCTCACTGTGGTCTGCTCACTTCTTCCTGAGCTGCTCCATGGAAGTCATCACCTTAGGGCAGACGTGGATGGCTGGCTGCTCCCAGTTCTGTGCAGCATACTGCCTGGCCCAGAAAAAGAGCTCATGGAGGCCTCTTTTCCAACTCTGACCCAGCCTTTCAGCCCAGACATACTGTAATATCTTTCTCTGGTTTCTCAGTGAGCAACTCCATACAACCCCCCTGTATAAGATGGGTTTGGTACTGTCCTCCACTGAGCTCGAAACTGAGTTGGCCTGGGTTTGGACTGAGCAGCAGAGAAGCCTCTCAGTTGTCCCTCCCTCCCTGCACCCTTTGAAGGAGGGACTGCATTGCAGAGCTACAGAGACTGGCATGCAAAGATATCATCAAGTAACTTCTCCAACCTGCCCCAGCCAAGAAGTAGAGCTGGGATCTGAAACCCTGCCCTCTGCAGACTTGATAGTTCTGCATAGAACTGGATAACTTGTAATAACCCACTCACATCCACAATTGTGTTTGATTTCACAGTGACCCTGGGGCTATACCAAGCACACGATCGTTGTTTCAATCCCATCTTACAGAAGAGGAGACAGCAGGGGCACACAGTGAGACAAGATGGGGAAAGGACTTGGATTCTTTTTTTTTTTTTTTTTCTTTTGAGAGTAGGTCTCGCTATTTTTGCCCGGGGAACTGCAGGCTCACGTTGCCCGGGGTACCATGGACTCAAGCAACCTCAGCCTCAGCTTCCCAGGTAGCTAGGATTACAGGCGTGCACCACCACATCCAGCTATTTTTTGGGACTAGGTCTGTATTGCCCCAAGCGGATCTCGAACCGCTATTGCTTACAAGCATGTACCACTTTGCCCAGCAGGACTTGGGTTCTGATCCCTGACACCAAGGGTAGACTTCCCCCGCTGGATTTAAAAGATATACCTTACCATTCTGACCAATGGAATAGAATTCAGAGCCCAGAAATAAATTCACATTTGGATGGAGAGTTAATTTATGATGGAGGTGCCAAGAGCATACAGCAGAAAAATTCTTTTCAACGAATGGTGTTGGAAACCAGACAGTCACTTGTAAAGGAATGAAACTAGACCACCCTCTCATGTCATATACAAAAATTAACTCAAAAATGGATTAAAGACTTGGATGTAAGCACTGCAACCATATAATACATAGAAGAAAACATAGGTGCAGCACTCCATGATGTAAGCTTCAGGGATAGCTGTGGGGTCTCAACTCTAGTAGCAAAGGAGATAAAAGTATATTTAAAAAAATGGGACATCAAACTGAAAATTTTCTGCATCATGAAAGAAACTATCATGAAAACAAAAAGATACCCTGCTGAGAGGGACAAAATCGCTGCACAACGTATGTCTGACAAAGGGCTAATATGGAGGATCTACAAGGAACTCATATAGCTCAGCAGCAAGAAAACAAACAGTCCAATTAAAAAATGGGCAGAAGAGCTGAATAGACACTACTCCAAAGAAGACACGCAGATGGCCAACAGGCACATGAAAAAACGCTCGTCAACACTTGTCATCAGGGAAATGCAAATCAAAACCACAATGAGATACCACTTCATATACATGAGAACGGTCCATGATGTGGAGAAAAGGGAACTCTTGTACATGATTGGTGGGAATGTCAACTGGCCCAGTCCTTATGGGAAGCAGAAGGGATGTACTCAAAACACTTGGATATACCTTATGACCCAGCAACCCCCTTCCTAAGCATCTACCATAAGGATGCAAAAGTACTAATTCAGGGGGATATAGGAACTCTTAGGTTCACTGCAATACTATTTACAGCAGCTAAGTCATGGAAACAACCTAAGTGCCCAGCAACAGTTGAGTAGATTAGGAAGACGTGGTAATATATATGATGGAATACTACTCAGCTATTAAGAAAAATGAGCTCTTGCCATTTGCAGCAACATAATGGAAATAGAGGACGGGGTTATGCTAAGCAAATTAAATCAGAAAGAGAAAGACAAACCCAGATGGTTTTACTCATATGTGGAATATAGAGAAACTAAACAAAGGAACAGAAAATCAAAACCAAAACAGACCCTAAAAATATGATTGTAAAATTAAAGCTACCGGAAAGGGAGGATGGGGGGAGACAAAGTGTGGGAGGCAGGGGCTCCAATGGGCAATGGTGGAAGATTATGGGTGTTTTTGGTGGTGAGAGTAGTGTTATACACACCAGAAAGAGGGTGAATGCACACCCCCAGTCAAATACAATGTTGCAAACCATTGTTACCTCAATAAAAATAATGCAGTAATTAAAAAAAAAACCCAAGATGTCCAATACTGAAAACAACATCAGAAAAACAGCCTCTTACTCCCCAAAGCTCATTCATTCATTCATTCATTCATTCATTCATTCATTCATTCATTCATTCATTCATTCATTCACTCATTCATTCATTCATCTGCTTGATGAATAAAACAAACGTTTTAGATGCCATGTGGGGGAGATCAGTACTGAGCAGGTAAGACGCTGGTCACATCCTGAAGTGGAGAGAAAGACTTGAAAAGAGTTACATAAATGATAAAAACTGTGATAAGCATTGTTCTTGGGTGGGGTGAGTGATCTGAGAAGGTCTTCCTGGGGACACTGAGTTCTGAAGGCAGAATGGGAGTGTGCCCTGGGAAATGGGTGGGAGGCTGAAAGAGCAGCCTGGGCAGAGGGAACAATATGGGCAAAGGTGCTGAAACAGGAACAAGCAGCACAAATAAGACTGGCAGTGCTCTAAGGAAGAGAAGGGGAAAGGGGCCACAGCTCAGATTCTCTACCCTGAGAGGAGTACTTAGGGTAAGATTGCATTCTAGGGTAAGATTGCGTTCTAGGGTAAGAGTGCTCCACCTTGGTGGGGGGGAGTTGAGCAGGTGGGGATTCCCAGTCAGAAGCACGGGGCTATTATGGGGCCAGAAGGGAGGAAGGAGGTAAGATAGGCTGGCTTTACTTCTCTCCTGGGGGTTACTGCAGTCCCCAAAGCCCAGGGCACCCTGGGGGCAGCGGCACGCTGGTGATTGTTTAACAGCCAACTCTCTGGGATATTCGTTGAGTTTGCCAATATCTGTGCTGTAAACACTCCCACTGTTGTTGATTTCAGTCCATCAACTGGAAGTCAATGAACAAGAAGTTGGGAAGAAATGTTTATAATTGCCCAAACCCAAGCAAGCTGGTTCAGCTCAATACTGCCCTCAGGTCTCAGGAAGGCAGTGACGCTAATGAAGTGTGTCCTGGTAAGCGGCTCACCCTCTGTAAGATTGTTGAGTGTGAATTTGGGGTGGGGGTGGGGACAGAGTAAAGGCTGCATGGAGAGGGAGATTAACTAGAATTAATAGTAATGTTACCTTATGCCTTCTCTTTCCAGTGACCCAAAGAGATTCATGCTTTATTATCCCCACTTTCTAGATGAAGCAACTGAGGCTCAGAGAGGTCAAATAACTTTTCCAAGATTTTACAGGAATAAAGAGCAGATAAGGAACTAAGTTAGCCCTGGGGCACCACCTGTGTCCTCCTGAACCTCTGCCCTGTCCCACTTGTGAACTGGTCAAAAGGGGAATGAGGAGGGGACAATGACCCAAGGATGAGTCAGCTGAGAGGAGGAAGGAGCCAGAGGAGCTTGGGAGGGGGCATTTGGAATTCCTTGGCTGCAATCCTAATTCTGAAAGGGTGACGACTGGCAGTCATTCTGGGTTAAAGCAATTTTCAGTGGGCAATCATGAGTTCATTCTTTGAATGAATGCTCCCTGGAGAGTTCTGCAAGTCAGGGCAGCAGAGGGCAGGAGCTCAGAAGCTCCCCACTTTCAGCCCCAGTTTCTATGTCTCTGTCCAGATATGTAAAGTGCCTCTGTGGCCAGCTGGGTGCTTTGGTTTGGCAACCCAAATCACTGTAGATTGAACTTGGTGGTTGGGACAGAGAGAGGCCTTAGGCTCAGGAACTTGGCAGGGAATGAGGAGCACTCCTACAATCAATGGGAGTTCAGGCCCTGTGCACCCCCATGCTGGTATGTTCTGCTCTCTAGGGGTTGATACACACTGCAACAACTGTAGCACCCCCATCCCCTCATCCCTACCCTATGCCTCTGTGACTGTTTTCTCCACTCAACTCCCCTCATTTTCTCTCTCTTTCCTGCACTGCACATAATCACCACTGCTCTTTTGACATCTTCCTTCTTGAAGCTCTTTTATCCATGGGAATTGCAAATCCTATCCATGTTCTGAAGAATTAGTGTCTTCTCTCTGAGCCTGAACTTTCCCATTGGCACAAGAGATAAATGAATCCAGGGCATGTGGTGTGAGTCTGGGGGTAGGGGAATCTCATGATTCAAACATGCCTGCTTGGTGCTAAGCACATGGCAGTTGCTTTATGGGTTGGTTGGGGGAGCCTGCTCTGCCCAGGAGTTGGGATGAAAAAATTTTCTTTAGTTAAGTGTAATGGTCTGCATCCAGTGGTCACCCCCAGGATGGATGGGGAATGGTCTCTCCCATTGTCCCTTCCCAGGAGCCCTGTTATATTCTACTTAATGGTTTTCGTTCTCACCATCCCATTTTTCAGGCAGAGAGACTGAACCTCAGAAAATTATGTTGCTTTCCCAAGATCAATAAGCTAGTAGGCAATATAGCTGAGTTGTGAACCCCAGCAGCCTAGCTATTGGAATGTATATGCCTCCTTATAGTTGAGTTGGGTGATCTCCAAAGTGGGGAGGGTTTAGGAACAAGCTACTAGAAATTAAGCTATATTTATTTCATCTTATCTTTTAAATTTTCTACATTTTGGGTGAACATATGTTTTGTATGCAGTAGATGTAGATAATTTAAGAAGAGCTTCATTTTAGCATTATTTATAAGAGCCAAGTTGTGGAAACAATGTAAATGCCCAATAATAGATGAGTAGATTAAGATGTGATACAGGCTGGGCACGGTGGCGCATGCCTGTAAGTGGCAGTCTAGGAAGCCGTGGCTGGAACCAGGGATCGCAGTTTGAGTTTTGCTCTGGACAACGTAGCAAGACCCAGTTCCAAAAAAACAGCTGGGTGTGGTGGCATGCGCCTGTAGTCCCAGCTACCTCGGAAGCTGAGGTTGGGGATCACTTGAGTCCGTGGTACCCCGGGCAACGTGAGCCTGTGGTTCCACAGACAAAAATAGCGAGACCTAGTCTCAAGAAAAAAAAAAAAAGAAGAAGATGTGATACATATACACTATGGAACACTACTCAACTATAAAAAGTAAATCTTGCCATTTATGACAATGTATATGGAACCGAAGGAGATTATGCTAAGTGAAAGTAGCCAGTAGGAAAAAAGGCAAATACTGGATAATTTCACTCGTATGCATAATACAGAAGAACAAAACAAAGGAACTGACAAAACTCAGCGAAAATGAAACCTAGAAATATGACAGCAGAACAGAGGCTAGTGGGAGGAGAGGGTGAAGGGGGACAAATGCCTGTAGTAAAGACCTATGGGTGCTTTGGTGGTGGGTGTGGTATGATGATGTACACCTAAGGAGATATATACCTATCCCCCTAAATCATATACAGTGTTGTAAACCAATGCTACCTCAATAATAAAATTTCTTAAAAAGCTGGTTTCTAAGAAAAAAAAAGCTTTAATGAGCATGACTTAGATATCATGAATTCATTCATTCTACATGTGGGATTCAGTTGCTGTTAGCTAATGTGTAGTTTTGCAATTGTTATCCCAATTCAATCATATTCATCCCACTTCTTTCTGGTCTCCATTGCTTCTGATTTTAAATCAGCTGTTCATTTTTTATTACAGTAACACTGTAGGATACACCATTTTCCTCTTGCTGCTTTCACTCTCTGAAAGATTTTCTGTTTTTCAATAATTCTATATGACATCTATGGTTCTTTTTGTGTTTCTCCCATTCGATTTTGCTTGAATGTGTAAATTCATGTTTTTCATCAAATTTGGGAAATTTAGGCCATTATTTGTTCAAATATTTATTTTCCCTCATTGTTTCTCTCCCCCACATTCTGGAACTCCCATTTGGTGAATAGAGTCATGAGCTGCACAACAAAGTTTTGACCAATGACAAGTCACACATATGGTGGTGACCCCCAAATTCCTATTTCCTAACGACATATCAGTTGTAATGTCATTGCAGCATTTTACACCGGTAGCAGCCTTGCACATGTCTTGATAGCGTCATTTCCCCTTGGGGTTGATTTAATAATGTGTTGCTTTGTCAAGATGTATATTGTCCTCTACTAGTGCTGTGTTCACACAACAACAAAATTGCCTAATGACACATTTTTAGAATGTATCTATCCTCATCATTGTTTGATGTACAACTCTACATTAATGTTTGATGATGTTCCACAGATTTCTGAGACTGTTCATTTCTCCATTTTTTTATTTTGGCTTTTCAGATCAAATAATCTCAGTCTATCTTCAAGTTTGTTCATTCTTTATGCTTGCAGTTTAAAAGGTGCTGTTGAAATCTTTTAATGAATTTTTCTATTCCAGTTATTGAACTTTTTGACTCCAGAATTTCCATTTAATCCTTTTCTCTCTATTTTTATTCTCTGTCTGATAAATCTTTCCTTTAATGCTTCATAAATGGTTCCCTTTACTTCTATGAACATATTTATAATACCTGCTTTGAAGTGCTAAGAGCAACACCTAGACCCTTCAGAGAGAGTTTCTATTCATTCTTTTTCCCCTCTAAATGGATCACACTATTCTTTTTCTTGGAATGTTTTGCAATTTTTTGCTGAAAATTGGATATTGTAGATAATTCATTGTAGCCACTATGAATTTTGATTGACCACTACCACCACCACTAACAGAGTTGTTGCTGAATTTTTTATTTGATGTTTTTCTCTAGTGACTTACATGGAATAATTCTATGGATCTTTCTTCCTCATAGTGTGAGGCTACTGATGTCTCTGATGAGGGCTTTTTTTTTTTTTTTTTTTTGAGACTAGGTCTCACTATTTTGCCCATGGACTTGCAGGCCTCATGTTGCCCCAACTCAAGCAATCTCCAGCCTCAGCTTCCCAGGTAGCTGGGATTACAGGCATGCAGTACCATGCCCAGCTATTTTTTTGGAACTAGGTTTTTTTGTGTTGACCTGAGTGGGGATCGAACCACGATACCTAGTCCCTACCACAATTTCCTAGGCTGCCGCTTACAGGCATGTGCCACCATGCCTGGCCTAAATTCTTGTTCATTTTTAAGCCTGGCTTCCCAGGAGTTGGCCTGGGTTGGTATAACTTAGTGGTCTGCCAAGTTTGGTCAGAAACTGCTTAAACATCTTGATCTGGTAAGAATTCTACCCTCTGCCAATGCATCTGTTTGTGGGCTGGGGAACACATTTGATTCAGGCAGTTAACTTAGCTCCTCTAACTTACACTCTCTGTATGCTTAACCAGAGATGAGTAGATAGCTGAAGTCGTCTCTGATCCACACAGCCTTCTATACCCCCAGAAGTATGTGGGAGCTAATCAAGCTTCACTCTGGTTTTCTTGATCCCTGGTATCTTGTTAAATTTCATGCTTTTTTGCTGATTTGTTACTTGCCCCAACTAGTATTATCCACAGACTAGTTAAAAGATTTGTCTTAATGTACAGAATTTAAAAGAAATATACCTAAATATATTTATACCGTGTGCATGCTCATATCATACTTTCCGGTAAAGGTGTACAGTGAACAAATCTTGCATCCACTGCTCTCATTTTGGGTGTCTGGCTGGTCACCCTGGTTGAGGACCATGTCTGGAGGGTGAGTTCTGAGCCTGGCATCCCTTGAGTGGGGTCTGGGGCATTTGAGCAGAGCTACTGTGGCAACAGAATTTTCTAGATAACACCTCAGGGACAAGTTATAGTCACTCAAAGGGGTTGAATTTGCCTGTCTGGGATAGCCAGCCTTGTCCATCCTGGCTAGGCCTCTGCCCCTGCAAGGATGAAAGTTTGGCTGTTCTGTCAGCAGACCTGGGGCAGAGAGCCTGATGCCCTCTACATGGGCTCCCAGTCACCGGAAGTTTGCCAGGCACTCAGGAGGAAGATCTAACAGAGCCAGGAGAATGATCAATTCCCTCAGGGCCAGGCTGCCAGCAAGGGGGGTTGGGGGACACCCAGGAAGTAGCTGGCTCCTGCCCTGGAAGCCCAGATAGGAGAGAGCTGGGACTGGAAGCTTCCTCAGTCCCCTGGGTGCTCACTGAGAAAAGGAGGAGTCAGAAAGGAGCCCCCTCCCCCCTGGGCACTTCCACTGTCCTTGGTTGGGTACATAGAGAGGCCTGTGCCCATGAGCTGAAGGTCAGTGTGCTCAGCAGGCACTGTGGCTGGAGGATAGAGGGCAGAGGGGAAAGCTGGGCTGACAGTCACGTACACTGATGTCATTGGCTACTCTGCCTCCCCGAGGTATCGCTTTCTTCATTGCTGAGCCTGCAGTGGAGTTCAGGGGGGCAGTCACGTCCCATCCCTGGCAAGGCCCTCCGGCTGCTCACTGCACAGCCTCTGGGGTGGCTGAGGTCAGGGTGGCACTTGCCAGCGCTGTGTAGTGGCAGCTCAGCTCCAGGGTTGGAGAAGGAGAGCCCAGGGAATGGGACGAGTGGCAGGAACAGGTGTCTGGAGGCTGGGACCCAGGCCACTGAGAAGGTATCCCAGGATGCCTGGGGATGTAAGCTGAGCTAATATCACAGGTGGGCACAGTTCAGGTATGTCCAGCTTGAGGGGAGAGAAAACCTCTGCCCACAGGTGACTTGAACCCTGAGGAAGAAGACTTCTGTCCTTAGCGGCTTTTCAGTCTGATGGGAATGAGTCTGCTGCCCAAAGGAGGAGACACAGCCTTGCCTGTAGACATGACAGCTGTCTGGGCTGAGGCTGGTGGAGGCAGTGACTGGAGTCCCTTCCCCTGCTCTCCCTTTTAGTGTAGGGCCCCCAGGTCACTCATAGCAGATCCTTTGGAGGATCCCTTCCCCTGATGTAGGAAGGACCTTACAGGTCCCCGGCGTGTGACTGCCCACGTGCAGAGGGCTGGTCGACTAGAGCCCAAGTGCAGACAGACAGCGGCGTCCTGGTGTCTGAGCTCCTCTTTGGGGCTGGGTCCAGCAGAGGGAGCTGACAGCCAGCAGGAGCTGAAGCAAGTCATCCCTGACCCCTGAGATGGCCTTGAAGAGCTCCTGCTGCCCACCCAGAGCAGGGATTCACCTCCTGGGGAAAGCTAGAGTGCCAGAGACATATCTGGGGGCCCAGATCACCTCAGTTCACCTGCCCCGCAGTGCTGCTTCATGGAAACCCCTCCACAGAATCACAAATTCTATTCTTTTTGGCTGGACCTGTGGAGTTCTTCCCACTGTCCCTGGGGATGGTTGTAAAATAGGAGACCAGAGCCTAACATGTGATTTCTCCTTTCCTGTTTTCTAGTTTTGTGACTGTAGGCCAATTATGTACCCTGTTGGCCTCAATTTCCTCATCTGTAAAATGGGTTCCTGTACAGGGAAAGTGCATGGAATATGCTGGTGTGCAGTAAGGGACAATTAAAGTAACTCTCTTTCTCTCCACTCTACTCTTCTTTGTTTCACTCAGTGGACATCTCCTGGGCCTGAAGTTAAAATGCTGGAGAAGGTTGGAGAAGGTTGATGGGGCAAAAATCAACCAAGAGTCAGTTACATTAACCTGGCAGGCTTCCTATGGGGATCAGACTTGGATTGAGGTCAGAAAGTGGTTCCTTTTCAGTCCCTAACATGGGCACATTAAACTGCAGTGTGAAATAGGTGGTACTGAAGGTGCAAGGGGCTCTTTGTTCAGTACCCTCCCTGCCCTTCAACGCACATCTGCTGGCTGCAGGTCAGCCCCCAGTAGGACTTACTGGCCTTTTGACACCCCAATCAGTGCTCAGATCTCCTTGGGATATGGGACTTTTGGTATTCTTTCCCGTTGGTGTTCAACATATTTATTGAGTAGTTATTATGTGTCAGGTCCTGTTCTAGGCGGTAGAAAGACAGCAGTCTGGAAAATAATGAAGTCCCTGACCTCATGGAGCTGAAATTCTAGAGCATGAAACATTCAATAAACTTAACATATCATATCTATCTATACACACACACACACACACACACACATATATATATATATATATCAGAAGATGGTAAGAGCTCTGGAGGAAGATATAGAAGGGATGAGGAATAGAAGTGTGAGTACAAGGGGATCATGTGACTTCAGTAAGAAGACCAGGGAAGGCCACAATGAGACAGTGACTTCTGAGGAAAGATCTGAGAGGGAGAACCTGGTGTACACCAAGGGAAAACATTCTATGAGAGGGAATAGCATGGGTAAGGGCCCTAGGGTGGTAATAACTCTGGCTTGTTTGAGGAAAAGCAAAGGGGCAATGAGTTCAGTGTGAAATGAGTGAGAATGAGAGGAGTGGATGATGAGGTAAGAGAGGTGGGAGGGACCAGTTCCTCTAGGGGATGGTAGGTCATTGTCAGGACTTGGACTGCTGCGCAAATACAGACCCAGAGAAGGAGAGGCATACAACTTTTTCCATGTAGGTAACGGAAAGGTCAACAACATTTAAATAAAAATGAGTCCTGGAGTTTCTAATATTGGCACCAGGATCATTCTCCTGAGTGAGGGGAGCAACTTAGTCCGTGAGACTCTGCCATCAGAACCATCCCTTATTGGTGCCATGCCATGTTGGGCTTAGATAGATGGATGAGGGACTGCTGGAGGGAAGGCTGAGGGTAACCTAAGGGCAGAGCATTTTGTGGGCCCTGCCTCCTGAATGACTTCACTTGCAGAAGGTGCCTAGCACAGCAGTGAAAGAAGAAAAGAAGAAGGACTGTGTAAATAAGAGATGGACCCACACCCTGCCACTTTCTCTCCCAAGTAGCAGAGACCAGGCTGGAGTGTTTCCCACATTGCAGAGAGAACCAGGCCTCAGAGGCAACATCTCATCTGACAACATGTGCTTGACAACATCTCACCTACACCTTTGCAAACTGGGGCCTCTCCCGGGTGCTTCTGCTGGCTTCTGGGTAGCATTTCTGTGGCTGAACCATGTTTCCCCTCTCTCCCCCCCAACACACACACACACACACACACACACACACACACACATACCCCTCAGACACCCAGACACTTACAGCAGACTGTTAATCTAGGATTTCTGTATCTTGAAATTTGACATCTTGTCTGCAGTTCTTCCCTGACTTCCCTGGGCCACATCAGAAGGGACCATCCCTCATTGATGCTCCCCTAACTCTCACATAGGGTGGCGGTCTTGTGGATCTCAAGTTAATGACCCAATTTCAGGCAGTGGTGCAGGGGTAAGCCCAGAGTCCAATAATAATAGTAATGATGCAGCTGTAAAAAGCGCCACTGACATTATCGAGTACTGAACAGGGCCTTGACTCTCTGAGACCCACAACCTGCATTATCTCATTTAGCACCAGAGGGCCCTGTGCACCATCCAGTGGGGATTGGGGCTGAGTGGTCAAGAGATTTGTCTGTGTCAAGTCTAAGTGCCCTGGCCTACAACTGACCCTTCTGACCACTTCCTTGGAGCATAGGAGCAGAGGGTTTAGCCTGGGGCACCCACATCTCCTGTGAGAACTGAGCTGTGTATATCAAACTCCAGCCCTACCCTTTAGAGAAGAGGCTGGAGTCCTGGAGTTGCGGGCTGCGTGAGTTGGGTGAGCTGGGGCTTGTTGAGCAGTTGCTCCTGTGCTGGCAGTGCTGCAGGAGGGGGGAGTGAGGTGGTTGTCAGGGCTCTGGCCACCCCCAGGGTGTGCTGCTGCTTCTCTGGTCTGCCCTGCGGTCTGCTGCTCACCCTTCACTTCTGGCTGATCGAGCCTACTGGGAAGAGGTACAGGAGGCCCAGCCTCCCCACCCAGGCTGAGACCATGTCTCCAGATGGAGGGGACCCTTGTATAGAGAGGAGAGCCCCCCAGGGCTTTCCAGGCCCTGTGCTTCCTGTCCACAGAGGAGACTAGGGAGCCAGGTCCTGCCTGCTTCATGCCCTGCTCATGAAGGCCTCAGCTGCCTTCTCTGGGTCAGCAACCCTGCCTCCCTGCCTGTCCCGCTCATAGGACCTAAGAAGACAAGTTGCAAGAAAGGCCAGGGCAGCAGAGTGCTCTGTGCACCAGGGGTTTTGCACCATCTTTCTCCTGCAGTCCTCTCTCTCTTTTCTGCCCCTGTGGCACCTGCCCCATCTTCAGGGGCCTACTCTGCCCCCAACAGCTGTGTGGCCACTCTTCTCTGCTCTTGGAATCCTGCAAACCACACCTTGCACATGGTCCAAGCATCGCTCATCTTCTGCTTGACTGACATCCACACAAATACCTGACATCAAGGATGGAGAGAAGCATAGACACTTGGATCCGAGTCGGCCAAGCACAGGCTCTGATACGGCATCAGTTCTTCCTCCTGGCCCCTCCTTTTCAGAGACAGCAGGACATAGTGGGCGGGAGTGGGGGTAAGGTTGATGAGGTGGGTGTACTTGTGGAACAATAGAAAGAATCTGGGCTGGGCATCCTGCAGACCTGGGTTGGCATGCCGGCTCTGTCTGGCTCTGCTCTGATTTCCGGTTTGCCTTCCTATGAGATGTCTGCGAATAGAAGATGCCTTTGGGGACATAGGCATAGGCTGCTCCATTGGACAGAAGTTCCACACATCTCAGAACCCAGAGCTGGCACGATGGGAAGACATGTTCCTGATGGAGGTCATAGGATAGGTGGAGAGAACACTAGAAGCTGCCAGCCCTGTTACCCAACCATCCGACAACCCATGGTGGCAGCCGTCGAGGCCAGGTCTTCACATATCTCCCCCAAGCAGGAGCTGCGTCAGTCTTTTATGCTCCTAGTGCCAGAATAGGCACTTATGTAGTCACAAACCCGGACTGCTAGACAAATTGGCCCAGGAGAGTGGGTCCTCGATGTGAGCACCACTGGAACTGGTGGTTTATCACTATGACTTAGCAGTGACCCTAAGGAAGTGACCTGTGGGTGATGTTATATACTGGACCCCACGACTTTCCACTTTGAAAGGCATTGAGAGCTGGAGGGATGCAGTGGTAGTTAGTGGAGCCCTTCATGACCTATCATGGCCAGGTCTAGGTGGAGAGGGGGGCTTCATCTCAGGTGGCACCAAGGGTGAGAGGGCACTGAGGCCAACTCTGTTTTGAAAGTCCATGTTTTAAAATCTTGGCCAAAACTTGGGGTATACAATGACACTAAAAAATATAAATGGTGCTTGCTTCAGCAGCACATATACTAAAACTGGAATGATACAGAGAAGGTTAGCATGGCCCCTGAGCAAGGATGACATGCAAATTTGTGAAGCGTTCCATAATTTTACTCTACCCACAAAACAGTCCTTCTTTATGAAGGAAAAATTAGAATCTTCTCAGACAAACAAAGCCTCCAGAAATTTGCTACCACCAAACTCCCACTCTAAGAACTCCTGCAAGAAGCCCTAAGACCGAAACCCTCAGAAGAATAAAAAGAATGAATAATAAAAAAAAAGGAACTAAAACAGAACCCCAAAAGACCAGCAGGAACCCAACATTAGAACCTTAATAATTACTCTAAATGTCAATATGCTAAACTCATCAGTCAAAAGACACAGAATTGCAGACTGGACTAAAAGACAGAACCCAACATTCTGCTGCCTCCAAGAAACACATCTGATCCCAAAAGATAAGCATAGATGGAAGGTAAAATGATGGAAAACAATTCTACAAGCAAATGTTCCCCCCCCCCCCAAATGCAGGGGTAGCCATTCTTATAGCAGACAAAATTAAAACATAAATACGAAATAAAATATAACAGATTTCAAAATAAAAAAGTGACAAAGGATAAAGAAGGTCATTACCTAATGGTTCAAGGGTCAACCCATCAAAAAAGACATAACAATTATCAACATATACTCACCAAATGAGGGAGCACCAAGATTCATAAGATAGCTACTAACAGAACTGAAAACAAATATTGGTGTAAACACATATGTAGTAGGAAACTTTAACACCCCACTCTCAACAAAGGACAGATCAAAAAAACAAAGGCTACACAAAGACACAAAAGCTTTAAAAGAAGACCTAGACAAAATGGACCTAATAGATATCTACAGGACACTACACCCACAAGGAAAAGAATACACCTTCTTCTCAAATGCACATGGATCATTCTCTAAAATTGACCACATACTAGACCACAAGGCAAACTTGAATAAATACACAAGGATTAAAATAAAATTGATTTTATGATAACATGAATGTACTTAGAAGAAATCATATTAGCAGAAACGAGTCAAAAAGAAAAAACAGAAACCAAATGGTTTCACTATTATATGGGTCACACGAAAAATAAAAAGTCAGGAGGAAAAGTCAAAACAAGCTAACAACCAAATTGAAATACACAACTGGGGGGTGAGCGGAGGAGGGTGGGAACCGTCAGCGAGGGTGGGGGTGGTGAACCCCGGGGATTACAAAGATGTGAAATTATTTTTTTTAATTTTTATTTATTTATTTATTTTTGAGATAGGTCTTGCTGTTTTTGCCCGTGGAACCACAGGCTCACGTTGCCTGGGGTACAACAGACTCAAGCAATCCCCAGTCTCAGCTTTCCAGGTAGCTGGGATTACAGGCGTGTGACACCACACCCAGCTATATTTTTATTAGGTCTTCCTACGTGCCCCCAGTGGGACTCGAACTGCGATCCCTGGTTCCGGCCACGGCTTCCTAGGCTACTGCTTACAGGTGTGTGCCACCATGCCCAGCCAGATGTGAAATTTATATATAAATAAATTATTAAAATATATAAGTATATATATGCACACACATATATGCAATCAATTTTTTTAAATAAAATAAATATTAAACAAACAAACAAAAAATCTTGGTCAAATACCAGCAAGCAGTTCACCCTGTAGAAAGTCAGGGTGTGGCATCAGGGGACTGAGTGCAGGCAGGACCAAATCCATAGACGTCATGCTTTCTTTTTGCTCTCTTGGAGCAGGAAATAGGTCTGACTCACCCCCAAAGGGAGACAAATGCTGAAAAGAGCAGGTCCAATGGTTCAGTCTTAAGAAAGGAGGAGATGTTAGGATGAACATTTATGGGACATAAGGTAAGTCCTTAGGGAGTTTTAGCTCTGCAGCTGAAGGACCCCTGACTTGTGAGCACAAAAGTCTCCAAACAGTGGAGCTGTGCCTGCCATATTCGGTTGTTTGCACATAGAAAGGGCCAAACTTGGCATGAGACTCTGAGCCTGAAGCCAACTCCCAGTGAATCCTTGGGAAGTGATTATGTACCATGTGAATTCACAGATTAGAAAACAGGCAGACCAACACAAAGACAGACAGACAGACAGACAGAGGAGCAGAATCCTGCACTGGATGAGTGATTTCATATATCCTCACAATTGGAGAAGTGGCTTTAGTTACACTACTTTACAGCTGAAGACACTGAGGTTTCTGGCAGTGAATTTCCCCAGTGCTTCTGGGTTAGAAATGGGAAGATCAAGTCCCAGCTAGGCTGACCACAAATGTCAGGAGTTTCTCTCCGCCCCCCCCCAAAGTAACCTTAATTCTGAGTCCTATTTCTAATCTTTTGTTTGGTTTGACTTTGTCAATTTCTTTCTTTGGGTCTCCATATTATAATATATGTTATATATTATAATGATATGTTATTACATAATATATATGTTATAATATATATGTTATATATATTATAATATATAACATATATAACATATATAATTGGATATATATGTCTGTTTTTGTTTCACCCTTAACTCTTCATGACCTGGCATTTGGGTGCCTGACCAAGGAGAGCAGATCCACCAAGTCCTAACCCTTGACAAGTCTGGAATTCTAACCCAAGTTCTCTTAGTCCCACAAAGCTGTCAAGAGAGTTGCTCTACTGTTTGGACTCTCAGTTGACTCCTCTTGAAGGGATGAACCCCCTCAGGGGGATAATGGCCTAAATGCCACTCTTGCTTCTTTCTTGGGTCTGATCATGGCCTGAAACTCTTCCCTATATTATCAACTCTGTGATTTCCCCCAAGCAGATTTTTTAAATATTTTGTTCAGTTGTTCTAGAGGGGGAGTGTTGGTCCAAGTCACGAAGTCTACCATTATTGACTTCTATTTGCCTATCTATTAAATGTCAAGACACAAAGAAAAATGAAACTTTCATGGTGTTTGAAAGTCCTAGTAGAAAATGTATCACAAAATCTCGATCTTCTTGAACAGAGATTCACTATAGCTCAATTTATATATAATCTATTTAATATACATATATATATTTTACATATATATGCTGTCAACCAGTATTGTTTTATTTTTTTCAGGCATCATTTCACTTAGCACTAGTTCTGTCCATGTTATTGCAAATGGCAAGAGTTCATCTTTTTTAAAAGCAGAGTAGTTTTATCCCTTTGTGTATATAGAACAGATTTCTTAATCTAATCCTCTACTGTTGTATGCCCAATAGGTTTAGGAAAAGTGATGCATATATCTTCTGACCTAGGTCAGAAAAGGCTCCGTGTCATCTCCCTAGTTCCCCATCACTCCTGGGGAAGCAAACTATCCAGTATGACATCCAACCACCCTGGGACTGTCTTGCGGAAGGGCTATGCCTAGGTTCTATGGTCACCAGGCCAGCTGAACTTCCAGCTGGCACCACAGCTAGTCAAGTGAGAGACTGTCTTGGAGGTCCAACTTTAGCTGACATGTAAAGACAACCACATGAGAGACCCTAAGTGAGAACCACCTGATGGAGCCTTTCCTAAATTTCTGACACATAAATCTAGGGACAACAAAATTGTTCTTCACTGCACTAAGCCTGGGGTAGTTTGTTGTGCAGCAGTAGGAACCACAATGACCTCCTTGTGTAGCAAGCACAATTTAAATCTTTGCTGATGATTCTAATACATACAGCTCCTGTGGGTCTGCTTCTACTGTCTATTGTTTGCAGCTTTGAAAAAATTATGTTATCTGTCTCTCGTATTTTTTAATTATATGTTTTTAACTATGTTTATTGGTTATTTCTAATTATATGTTTATTGCTGTATTAATGACTTGTTTGTAGAAATAACTTGAAGCCTGGGGTGACGTTTCCTATCATTCTTAAAAAAAAAAAAAAAAAAAGCATTTTCATGAGTCTCTCTCAGGTGCCTGGGACACCAATCATGGAATTACCTACTTTGATTTTCAGGGCTGAGTGAGTAGAGCTGAGCTGTCAGTTTTTGTTTCACCCTTAACTCCTTATGACCTGGTCTTTTAGGGTACCTGGTCAAAGAGCAGATCCACCAAGTCCCAATCCTTGACAAGTCTGGAATTCTAACCCAAATTCTCTTAGTCCCACAAAGCTGTCAAGAGAGTTGTTCTACTGTTTGGACTCTCAGTTGACTCCTCTTGAAGGGATGAACCCCCTCAGGGGGATAATGGCCTAAATGCCACTCTTACTTCTTTCTTGGGTCTCAATCATGGCCTGAAACTCTTCCCTATATTATCAACTCTGATTTCCCCCAAGCAGATTTTTTAAATATTTTGTTCAGTTGTTCTAGAGGGGGAGTGTTGGTCCAAGTCACGAAGTCTACCATTATTGACTTCTATTTGCTTATCTATTAAATATCAAGACACAAAGAAAAATGAAACTTTCATGGTGTTTGAAAGTCCTTGTAGAGAATGTATCACAAAGTCTCAATCTTCTTGAGTAGAGATTCACCATAGTCCAATTTTCTACTGAAGATTTATGGTTCCCTATAAAGATTATCTTCTGTGATTAAAATCTAGTGATACCCACAGGTGCTGAGATGTTATTTACTTTGCCCTTACTCTGGATAGCACATTATTGTGTTCTTTCTTCCTTTTTTGGGCAAGTTCTTTCGGAATGTAACACCACATGATACATTTGCTGTTCTTAATGGTCTTCCATTCACTCTGATTTTATTCCTTTAATACAGTTGGAAACTGGAGAACCAAATAGGCTAAAATAGCCTATAAGGTAAGGGGAGACAGGCTCCAATTCAATAGGGAAAATCAGTAAATGTTAGTAGTCAGACAACTGTCTGGAACATGTTTAGTAGCGCAGAAACCATTTGATTTCAGATCTCAGTTCTCAGTCCTCAGTTCAATTAATAGAGGTTCATAATATGTGGGTTCTGGGTATATTTAATTGCATTTGCCTTTATTATGTAGTTCCAACTGGAAGTTTGAGGGCATGAGCTATGCCTTAAAGTAACTCAGGTCAGGGGCTTTGGCTGGCCCTCGGCTGCCTTCCCTTTGTTTCTGAGCCACACCCTTGAGTCTCCTGGCAGAGAATGCTGTTCCCCGCTACCCTGTGGAGTTGACCACTTCATGGAGAGTGGAGAGTGGAGAGAGGAAGGAGGAGAAAAGCAAGAAAAAAGGTCCTCTTTCAGGCTTAAGATGCTGTGGAGTGGCTGCCCTACTGCTTGCCAAGAGCTGACTCACCAGGCTGGGACGAGGCACTACAGGTGCACTCAGGCCAGGAGACAATAGGCGCCTGTTGCAAACACCTCCACACCCCAGACAGACCACCAGAGTGAGGTGGAGACAGTCCCCCAGGGGTGTCTAGAAGGCAGGCAAGAGGCCCTGTCTCAGCAAGCTATCATTGTCCAGTTTTCCCTGGACCTGGCTCTGCACACTCGTGACAAGGGAGGACCCTGTGACTTCATGGACAAGTGCCAGGAATACCAGATCCAGAGTCAAGAGCAGCTTGTAATGTGGGAAGGAGCAGCTTGTAATGTGGGCCTCTTTTCTCATGTCCCTGCCCTAAAGTTCTGGATCTGACTGATGCTGATAAGCTTTGTGATGTTGGAGAAGGTAAATACCTTCTCTAGTCTCACCAGTGGGCAAATTCTTCATTTGAAGTATCTCTTCAAATCCTCACTGTCCTTTGAAATGGGTGCCAATGTTAGTTCCATTTTTCAGATGAGGAAACTGAGGCACAGATGACCTGATGATATATCAGTAGTTTCAAAAACATGTGAGTCAGGAGCCTATGCTAAGACCTGCACTATGAAACCACCTAACTAGGCCAGGCCCCCAGCGTCTGCATCTTGGCAAGCACAGGGACTGACCCAGGACTCTGGCAAAGGTAGTAGGACTGGGGTGGATAGGATGCTTCTATGAGAGGGAGATTGAGTAGCCTCTGCCATAGGGTTGCTGAACAGGGAAGTGAGGACTGGGGATGGGACAAGAGCTGAGTCTTAGCTGACTCTTGCATTCAGCAGACTGGGGGTAAGAGTGAAAGGGCAGAAGGGAGACTTTCTCCTCTCTTCAGCCTTCAGGGAATGATCTGGAACCCCTTCCAGGGCTGGGTGCCAGGACAGGCTCTTCGTTGCCCTGTCCATTGCTAGCTATGTGAACTTGAGCAAGTTCTAGAACGTCCTAGACTTTAGTGTTTTCACCTGGAAGATGGAAATCGGAATACAGACCAAATGACTTTGTTACCATGATGAGATCTGAAGAAGGGACTGATTCATGAAGAGCCTTAGCCTAGCATCACCCCCTCACCTAGGCCTCTCTTCTCTCTTTATCCTGAGGGCTCCTCCGCTGGAGTTTCTGATGTCTTCCCCATCAGAGTTAGCTCCCTTTTACTGTGTATTCCTCCTACCTCCTTTCCCTGGCAGGGCCCACCCTCTGCCACCTGTGCTCCCTGTGTTCTGTTAGAGGGATCCCAGTCAGGAACCCAGGGAAATCTTTTTTTTTTTTTTTTGCCTCAGACCCTCTCACAGGAGATGTGGTATGAATGCTCAGGCTGAGTGTCTGGAGACCTGGGTTTGACAGGGGCTCCATCTCATTTAACAGTTGGGTCAGTCACCAGCCCTCACTGAGGTTCCCTCTCTGAAAAGCAAGTCTTTGGAGATTACTCTCCAGCGGGCTCCAAGGTGTGAGCTGCGATGGCTCCAGTTTATGGCTGTACTCCCCAGGGGGGAAGGATGGATGAGGCCGGGCAGGCGAAGCTGGAAGGAGAGTCGCCCTCCCTGCCTCCTCCTGACCAGAGCTCTCCCAGGGTTCTTTGCCTGAGACAGAAACCGTCTGTCCTCCCTTGTTGAAGGACAGCAACTTGATAAGAAATTAAGTGAGCAAATCCAGCCTACATGCTAATCCTCCCCTGGTCTGAGCTGACCAGGGAGATGGGCAGTGGGGGACCGGCCCCCAGGACCAGTCATGTCTAGACCTTCTGCTATCAAGGCAGCAGCCGATTAGCCAATTAGCTTGGAGGAAACCAGGTCTGGCTCCTGGGGGGCTGGCTTGCATCTCCCAGAAAGTCAGGGCTGCCAGGGCTGCTGGTTTAGCAGAACAGAGTCAGCCAAGAGGGCAAAGCCCTGAGCCCACAGAGTACCCAGAGAAAGGGACCTCCCATTTTCAAGCGGAGGTAGGCTCAACAATCAGTGCTTCGACTCGGCCTCCTCAGCATGTGTTCTGCAAGGGCAGAGAAGGCTTGGCACACAGCCAGGGCTCCAAACTGGCCAACTGCTGTAACTGCCATTAGTGCTGTCAGTTTTAACCATGCAATGAACATTTAGGATGGGATATTGTCCCCATGAAGTCATATTATTAAGCCCATTTTAAGAATGGGGAATAATGAGGAAGAGATTCGAACGGGATCTCCAAAACCTGATCTCTCAACTCTTACCCTCTGCTGAGTGTAGCTCCCCAGGTGCCCGGGGCACTTGCTACAATGAGGCTTCCTAACCACCCAGGCCTGCTCTATGAGGATTTCTTGACCAGGAGAGATGATCCCAAGATCCTGTAATATCAGTGTGGCCCCTTTCACCACATCACTGATGCTGATGCCGGAGACCTGCGGGTCTGACTCCGAGAAACTCAGACTAAGGAGTCCCCTTTACCTCCCAATGCACCTGCTAAGGCCTCTATGCCAGGAGAATCCTACTCCTTTGTAGGGTGGCTCCTCTCAGCACTTGCCCTCTCATTCTCTAAGAAATGAATGCTCCTGGTGGCCTCCTTCCAGAGGTCTGGCAACATTGAGAGACAAAGGAATGTCTTCCCTGATTGAGGGGTTCACAGTCAGTCCAACTGCCTGGGTTTCCTGAATCATTTCTCTGTATCTGTGTCAGGGAAGTCTTGGAGAGGACCCTGAGCTGCTCTGAGGTTACTCAGATGCCAGGAGACCAGGCCCTCAGGCTAATAGGTTCCCATTCTTGGGCCACCCACACCCACGGCCTGCTCACTCAGATCTGTTTCTCATTACCCTCTCTGGGCCTTGAGGAAACCAAGGCTCGAGGCTGGCCAGCAGATTTGTGGTTTGGGAAGAAGAGGAGGCCAAGTCCTCTAGTTCCTGGGGCCTCAATATTCATAGCCTGCATAGGCGTGTGCACACAGACACACTGGTGTGAATCAGCAGCAACACGTGTAGTGTGTAACTGCCTGCATGCATACATGCTCCGCACTCACTGTTAGAGACCTGTGAGGGAGCCCTGGGATCAGACATGACCTGCTAAAGACCTTGGACCAGGAAGGCCCGGTTTGAGGAACCTTCACCTTGCCCAGTCCCAAGTTCTGTGCCTTCTTTAGGCTGCTTGGCACCAAGACAGGAAAGGCCACTGCCTTTCATCACCTCTGAAAATTTGTCTCCTTCCCACCTGCCCTAGAAGATTTCTTGCCATATGAGGGAGGCTTGTGGGAGGTAAGGAAACTCCATTGAATGGTCCATGTGTCCTCTTGTTCTAAAGGACAAGACTGGTACCCAACGAGCACCAGCTCATCAGTGCTGGTCTTGCTGGGTAGAGACCAAGCAGTTACCACTTAGGCCCAAACCTCAGACCCCAACCACCCTTGAGGGGTGCCTCCACCCTGGTTTTCTTTATAGATGGGGCTCACTCATACAACAGGGCCTGGGGCTAGGGCCCTACTACCTTGGCCAAGGAGATGAGTAGAGATGAGCACCCAGAGGTCTGGGGTCTTACACAAGATCTGGTCATCTGGTCTTGTCTCTGTGGGAGGTAAGTGGGCTGACTCCAGGGTGGACCATCCCACCCAACCCCTAGTCCCTGCTTGGGTGGGGGAGCCACAGTTAGTACCAGCTACAACCAGTTTCGAGAGCTCCTTGAAGGCTTCCATCCTGATGTGATTCACTAAGGCCAGCACCATGTAAGGTACACCTCAAGTGTTCTTTTGCTCCCAACTCCTTCAATGCATTCTGCTTCATCTTCTTTTTCTTTCTCTTCCTAGGTCTCAAGGCAAGACCCTCCCCCAGGACTGTTGAACTTGCCTAGGACCCCAAGGGAGGGGGTCCAAACCCACCGAAGTTCAATCCCCAAAAAACCCTGAAAAGAGGGGTGCTCCTCATCAATCTCTCTGGGCCTTCAGGAAACTGAGACTTGAGGTCCATCAACTGACCACCAAGTCCTTCAGAGTTAAAGCAAAGTCTGCCATTTCAGCAGGCTGGGGCCCCAAATGTTCCCATCTACCCATTCATGTGGAGATAGACTTCCTCCAAGGAGGCTGGGAGGCTGTGTGGTGATGTACACTGCTCCGTGGTTCAAGGTCTTGTGGACAGAACCCCTACCCTGGCCACCCTCCCTATTGGCACTGTGCCAGCCTTCAGTACCCACGCACCTCCTAATGTGAGGACTGACTCCTCGGCTAGCTCAAGGAATCTTGTGCTGGGTCCATTTTGACCCATTCGGTGGGCCCATTTTTCACAGAGAGATGGAACACAAGGAGAACTGGAACAGGTAGGGCCTATGTAAGTCACTTACATGGTGGGAGCTCTGGGCAAGGATCTGGGCACACAGGGGACTATCACAGGGCCCTCACTTGGCAGAGGGTCAGGGGTGGACCTGCAGATATGTGGAAACCAGGCTGTGAGATAATCCCTAGCACAGACTGCTTGAGTTTGGCTGCAGGTCTGACCCCATGAGCTGAGACCTTAGGCAAACAGGACCTCTGTGAATCAGGGAGAGTAACTGTAGAATTGAAAGACTTTCTCCATGTAAAATTCTTAGAATAATGTCAGGTACATAAGCCCTCAGCTGACATTAGATGTTATTGTCCTAGGCAAATATAGATAGTAACACTGAAGACCACCCTAACAGGTTTTAATTGACTGTTGGCATTTGGTGTCTTCCACTGGACTCTGAGCTCCCCAGGTCTTTATCTCTTACTCCTGGCATTGCTCAGGGACTCAAAAATATGTGCAGAATGAACACATGAATGAGTGAATTAGGAAAAACCAGGTCTCCAGAGATCCTTCCTGGAAGAGGCAGAACTTGAGACAGGGGCCCTAAAGAGATGGATAAGATGGCTGGAACAAAGCCTGGGAAGTTCCTGGCTGGCTTGATAGCCATGAAACCTTCAGGGGGTCTCTCAAGGAGAGGACCCCAACTCGTCCTGAGAGGGGTCAGGAGGAAGGCTAGAGGGACACTCAGCTGTCAGGAGCCATGACAGACACTGGCCTGCTGTGTCCCCATCCTGAGTCACAAGGGCCTGGGGGCTGACTGAGGACCGCTCCTGAGGTGACGATGATAGGGAAAGGCAGCCGAGTTTTTCAACCTAAACCTTTCTTCCTCCACTGCTCAGGCACCCAGAGCCAGAGTCTTTATGGAGACTGGAAGTCTGTTGTCACTGGAGAAAAACCAGTCTCCTCCACAGACTCCTCAGCCCAAGGGTGGAATGGGGCAGGGGGTGGGGGGAACAAGAGTTGGTGATAAAGTAGTTTAAACAAATAAACTTCTCTCCAGGAGACTTAGAACAGAAAAAGGTGTGAGTTGCCCTTCTTCCTCCTTCCCTCTCTCCTTCCCTCCCTCCTTTCCTCCCTCCCTCCCTCTCTCCTTCTTTCCTTTATTCCTTCCCATTCTGTCTTTATTAACTATGCATCTCATATTGAAAAAAAAAACAACTAAAAAAAGGCACACACCCCTTCTTCTATGGGTGACCTTCTCCTACCTGTGCTGACCACTTGAGAGCCTATCAAAGGCTTTATGGACCCCAAGAATTAAAGAGTCATCCTGGCCATTCCCCTGTCTCTGTGTGCAACTACTTATAGATCTCACAGGTAATGCTCTCCTTCTCTCGGAGGCATCTGGGGGCCTCTGCTCTGTCTCTTCTCCCACCCTACCATGGGGCATGACCCTTGGACAACCAAAGGCCCAGCCTAGCCCCTGAGCACTGACTGACCCCTGACCTGTGGAGCAAGGCAAGGATGTACTGGCCACAGGTTGGCCTGGAAGGGGATGGGGGGGGAGGTATATGCCTAAAGGGGAGACCCAAGCTCCCAATCAGGGAGCACCAATCTGAGCAGACACACAGCTTCAGCTCAGGAAGCTCTAGGAATCTGTGGGTGTAAGTGGATCACTATACCACAGACATTAACCTGTTCTTTACTTTTGATGCAAGATGGTATGATGTTCTATGGAGTAGATCTCTTGAAATCCACCTTGCACAAAAAGTGAGTAAAAGTGTATATGAAGTTGTCAGGTCAAAGGGCAGTGGGCAAAAACTGATATCCCTATATGCAGCTCTCTCTTAGTTCCCTCTGTCCCTCTTTTGTCCTCAGCTTGTGCAACAGGGAGGGCTCTGGAATCTGGCAGCTCCCGGGAAGAGGGAAAAGTGGGGGCTGGAGCAGCAAGAGGTTGAGAGAGGCATGCTCAGTGGCTCTCTGGAGTCTGGCAGGCGAGTGGCCACAGGAGATAAGCCCCTGTGATAAGGGGCAATCAAGCCACCTCATTAAGCAAGAGCCTGTCGGTGACAAGCTGAGCCTGCACGGCCAAGCTGTGTGTGGTGGGGAGTGGGCCCCATCCAGGAGCCATCGGCCAGAGTCAGGGCTGGCTGGCAAGAGACCTCCCAAGGCTGCCCCAGCTCTCCGGTCTCTACCATTCCCATTCCCTGACATCCTAGCACTTCCGGTGGGACATCGTTCAAATGGAGCTGGTGGGGTAGGGTGGAGTTCTAGATTTCTGGCAGCTTCTTCTGGGTCCTTTCCGCATCATGTCATTAATGAGTGCACATTGGCAGCAGGCACAACAGTTGGGTGGGAAGACAGGTCAGGGTCCATGTCCAGCTGCAGATGATTTGAGTGTGTCTTGTGGCATTGCCTGGAGAAGGCTGAACATGTTTACGCACATCCATTCGGTGTTCACTGATGTTCATGATGTAGAAGTCTGAGGCAAGCCTGGGGGTTGGGAGTGGCAAGGTATAAGACTCAGGGTACCAGAGCTGACTATGATCTCTCTATAATAGGAGCATCTCCTCTGGGTTCCAAATGATAAACTGGGGTTACCTGTATGTATTTGCAAAAGCCAGCACTGGGAAGACCCTTAAAGCACACAAGGGAAAACTGAGGCTCAAGAAGCCAAAGGGCTTTGCTTAGGGCCACACAACTTGGGAATTCCCAGCTCCCTCCTCTGATCCAGGCTGCACAAGAACCACCGAGTCTGCTCTGTGCCTGTGTACTAGTGTATGCATGCATGCATGTGTGTGTCTGCATGTGCGTGTGTATGCTTGCGGAGCATGCCTTACAGTCCCCAGTGGTTGGAAGGGGCCTGGAAGGGGTCCCAAACCCAGCCCTGCCCAGGCCTCCGAACCTCTGGTCAGCAGAAGTCACCCACATGGGACAGCCCCCAGACTTTTAGGCGACACTCACTCATCACTCCATTAGCTGCTCTCCAACCGACAGCCCACAGGCGGTTCTCATTCTAGCCTGGCGCTGGTGCTACTCTAGGCCCTGCAAGAGCATCCAGGACACAACTCAGCATACAGGTCCTCTGGGACCTCCAAGCTCATAACAATCTTGGCCAGAGCACTATCTGGTGAGGCAGACAAATTGGCTTAGCAAAATCATGTTCAGCCTTTACCAGGCAATGCCACAAAGTCACACTGGAATTGTTTGCAGCTGGGCATGGACTCTGCCCTGTCTTCCCTTCCAGAAGGGGGAGCAAAAGGTATGGGCACCGTCGGTAGGGGTAGGGAGGGAGCAATGAGGTAAAGCAAAATGTCTGAAATGAAAGTGGACAGGAGTATGCTTTATGCAAACACATGCAAATAGGCATGCAAATCTACCCCAGGACAGGAAGGATATGTGCAAATCAGGGCTCTAGAAAGTTCTGACAGTGAGGCTCTCTGTTGCAATAAACAGGATCCAGGGGGCCTCAAACATGTCTTTTGCACAGAGTTTGGCCTTCCTGTTAAACTCTAAATCCTGCCCAGAGCCCCAACACTATCACTCTCTCCACACCCCAAGCTTGCATCACATGATCTGGCCCTAGGTCACTTGGGCTGGGCAAGAGTGCCGTTCAGCTCTGACTCATCCTCCCACAGGGTCAGGCTTCCCTCCACCTGCCCACGCTGCACTCTAAATGTCCTTTAGCTCCTGAACTGTATCTCTCCAATGGCTGGGATGGGTCTGAAGCTGCCCAGCCTCCTGAGTGCAGTCTATGCCGCCCCCTGCCTCAATTTGGCCTATCTTCCCATGGGAGACCAAGGGAGATGGCCTCCTCCACAGACTCTCCTGTTTTTTTCGAGCAATGTCCGGCACATAACAGATGCTTAATGACACATGAATGATGGATACATGAGTGCACAAACACAAACTCAAATGCATAGCCACTTGCCTCTGGGGGCCATCAGCAACTCTCCCCTTCCACCTTTGGCTGAGGATTTTTCACAGCTGCTGTGTGCTGGAAATGAAGTGTTTGCACTCTTTCCTCATGTCCTCATACAGCCTCAAATACTGGTTGATTCAGTAAGCACACGAACATGTGGCTCACAAGTGGTTGCCTGCCTTCCTCTCCCCCTTGCTGAACCGTGAGTGTGAGGACAGGCCCACTTATCTGTAGCACTTGGGGCTTGCACACAGGAAGGGTGGGAACTTGCACACAGGATTGGATGGGGACTGATTGGGACCCTAGTCTGTTGACAGGACAGGTCTGTCTTTTCTATTAGACTCTGAGGGACTTGACTCAGGGGGACATAAAGAATGTGATGAGGGAACAAACAAATGGATGAAGGAGTGAGTGAATAAACGGCAGTCTTGTTAGGAGACTGAGGAGACTGTGCCGGCTGTACAATGTCACTGTTCCCAACCTAGCATAGCTGTAAGGTTGTGAGGGCAAGTGTGGCTTGGGAGCCAGTCAGACCTCTGACCTCACGTCTTGCTTCTGTCACTTGTCAGAGGGCAAGCGATGGAATCTTCTCCAGTCTCAGTTTCCTGATTTGTGAAATGCGGTAATACTGGGTATTAAGAGATGGAAGCAGTTTCCAAATTGCTGGAATGAAGCCTGGTATGTGGGGTCTTCCTGTCCTGCCTCTGACACCACATCCCCCCTTGGTCTGTGTGACCCAGGAGAGCTTCCCTTCTTTCTGGGAGCAGTAGTCTTCTACCTTCTGTAGGTAGAAGAGTCTTGGAGCTGGGAGGGGTGGGTGGAGCCCCCATCCCAGTAGCAGAGAAGGAAATAGACTGCTGATGCAGAGAAAAGGAGTGCCCCGAGACAGAATGAGAACTTGAACCTATGTGTTTCAGGCAAAACTGAAACAAGAGGACTGGAGGTTAGGTACAAGAAAGGACTTCCAAATACAGGATCCCCCTCCCCCCCAAACTGTCAGAAAATAGGATGTTTCTATTTGGTTGCTTTGGTCGGATAATTTTTGGGTCTGGCCATTATCATTAATTTATATGGGAAAAAATTTGAGCATTCCCAGACTCCCCCCAAATAGCCTATCAGATCAAACCAAATGGGAACATTCTATTTTCTGATGGAGACAGGAGTAGGGGGGCCTGACCTGGAGGTTGTGGGAGAAGCACATTGCCTGTGGCAGAAGCTAGGGCACTCCTGCCTAATGGTTTAGGAGGCTTTAAGGAAAAAAATTGAATTTATCTTTTGCTTCTAAGTTTTCAAAGTGTTTACCTAATCCTCACCTTATTTCATCCCCATAACCAGCCCTTAATATGAGGCAACACTGTAGTTTATAAAATAGGTGGGGCAAACATTGTGTTCCCTCCCACACAGAGGGAGGAGGTTCTGAGAGGTCTGGGGACTGGTCTCGGATTGCCAGCAGGTTGTCAGGGCACTGGACTGAGTTCTCTCACCTATGAGTACAGATTTTGGGTTTTGGGCTTTCTCTCTCTTTCCAGGGTTTAGTAAGTCCTGCAAAAAAATATTTTTTTGGTGGGGAGGGGGATTGGTTGCTGAAGTTTGCTGTTGACTTCTTTGCTTGCTTAAGAGAACTATGGGAAATGGAGGGTGAGGGAGATTTTCTGATACCCCAGAAGTGCAGAGACCTGACTTTGTCCCTTTACCTTGGGAGCTGGGCTGCAGCCAGCATGGAGATCCGCGGAGAGGATGCCTTCCCAGGCAAGAAAGGGAGCATCAGGCCCGGGAGGAGGGATTGGTCTCCATCAAAGGCAGGCGCCTTTTGACCCTATCTGGATGGTAGTCCTTTCCCCTGTGCAGCCAGAGCCCCCCATTCCCACCCCAGGCCGGCCCATCTCTGCCTTGCCCCAAACCTGCAAACAATGCGTTGTTGACAATCCTCGAGGGCTAAACACTCGATAACACGGTCCCCACCACCACCAGACATCCTAACAGCAGCCGGGCTCTGTGCTGTGACGGGAAGATGCTTTGAATACATCATCCTGTCAACTGAGTTTATTATTCTTTCGCTCAAGATAAACTGCAGCCGCCAACGAGGGGCTGTATAAATTCCAGCCTCAGAAGTCAAGCAGGCCCCACTCCTTGTTAAACACTCACTCATACATAGACGCACACACACGCACATACACATAAATTCTGCTGAGAAAATACCACCCCCCTCGGGCCCCACAGGTCTCTTGGGGGCTCAGTAGCTGCCATCTCATGGGGTGGTCCCAGGAGCAGCTGTAGCCTCCAGGGGACCCAAGGCTTGGGCCTACCCATGGGTCACTTCCTCAGGCTGAGTAGACTTACCCTGGGAGCCAGGAAAGGACTCCCTATAGGAGCCAGTGGTCCCCTGGTTCAGCCAGGCTCTTAACTCCTGGACGTCTGTCTGCACAAGGCTGCAACCCTGTGTGGGTGGCCATGGCTGTGTCAGGAAGGGGAGAGGCTCTCAATTCTAGATCTGACAGCTGGGTCCTCACAAAAAGACCAAGGAGAACCTCCAAAAGCAGCCAGCGTCCACCCTGGGGGACCCTGTTATCCAACAGCCCCCCAACACACATGGCAAGGAAATGATGAGGAATCCACATGCTGGCCAGAGCTTAGCCCAGTTCTGTGCTCCCGGGGTCCCTGGGCATCTGCAACTGGCAGGGAGAGAGGTCCTACGGGCTTGATTTCAGCATCACCCTATTTGGCTTGGGGGCATAGAATAAATACAAATAAGACCAAAACCAAACCCTGAACTAGGCTCAGGAAGGATGGAGGCAGTAGGATGCCTTGTGAAGAGCAGAAGTTTAGGGGCCAGATCTAGCTCTCCTCCCTATCTTTTGCCATAAAGTGAAGAGATGCAATTCTATTATAAGGCATTTCCCTCAGGATGGAGTCAAAGCAGGGCACTAGTCGGCGCCTAAGTCTACAATGCCCTTTTCCAGGTCTCCAACTGGGAGATGAAGGATTAGCCCTGTTCCGTCTTCTGTCCACTAGGAAGTGAGAGCTGCATGTGTCCCAAGGCATCTCAGGCAGGACACTCACTGCACCTCTAATTCCAAGCATGAACACCCACTGCTGTAAGCAGGACCCTGTGCTGGATGTTGAGTGAAGGAATAAATTGACTGGAGCCAAGAAATTGGGAAGTTATATGCAGGGCCTCAACCCCACCCTGCTCCCACAATAAAACTTCCTTTGACCTGTTCTGTATCTTAGGTTCTACCTACATGGAGACATTCTACCGCCAGGATACATGGAGAATTCTACCACCAAAAGCAAGGTGGGGGCAGGGGAGGGAGGAGGCGAGTCTGATGGAGAGCAACCTTCTCATTTCAAAACAGGTGAGGAGACTGAGGGTTAGAGACTGTAACCATGTAGAGACCAGAGAAGAATTGAGCTCTGGCTCCATGCTTGCTCTGCCTGCACCAGAGCAGTCCGTGACCAGTTCCTAACAGCTCACCAAAGCCGCGAGCACTAAGATCCTGTCAGAATCACCGGGACAGCCTGTTAAAATTTCTAACCTGGTCATCTGAGTCTTCACAAGCTTCCTGGTGATTCTAATTCACACCTGAGACTGGGAACCAGTGCTCACCAATGATTAGCACTACACTCCAGCATGTGACTTGGAGTAGATTTCTTTCCTTCTCTGAACTTCAGTTTCCTCATCAGATAGAGGGAGTAAAAATAGTATCTGGTGCTCAGTGTTGCTGTGATGGCAAATGCATTCACACACAACACGATATCTCATATTCTACGCTCTGCTCTGCCCCCATGCTGTACCAGTCACAGCAACCTCCTGGCTGTCCTCACACTTCCTGTTTCCTCTATTGAGCACTCACTCCCTGAGAGTTCCTGCTCCTCTCAGCTCTTTTGGGGGTTTGCTCAAATGTCATCAAATCAAAGGATCACCTCTTCCTGATTTACATTCCACCACTAGCCTATTTTCTATTTACTCATGCCTTGCCTCCTTCTGTCTTTTCCACTCAAATGTGAGCTCCCCATGGAGCTTTGCCTTGCTGACTGAGGTATTTACAGCAGCCAGAACAGTGCCTGGCACTGAGTCAATATTATTGATTGAATGAATGAAAATGAAGTACTTTAAGGTGCGGCAGGTAGGTGTCTAATATATAGTTATTGTCATTCCCAACTCTATGCACACTGTGTGTGGAGATCAAATATGGAGCATAACTCCGTCCTCAGGTGGGGTAGGGCAGGAGGAAAGGACCACTGGAGTGTGTGTCCTCTGGCAGGTGGGTCTGCATCTCAGAGCCTCAGTTTCCTGCTTGATCCAGTCTGTACACTACACTGATTCCATGTTTTGTTGTGCAGGGTATCCAGGCGCTATGTCTCTACTGATATTTTGGCTCTCAGCTCAGAAGCAGACGGGACCCAAGGACAGATGCCTGAGTGAGGTCACGACTTAGGGATCTAATGTCACCATGACACGGGGGCAGAGTGGTCACCTGCCTGGGCGATGTGAATACAAGGACGATGGCCTCAACAACAGGGAGACATGCAGGGAGCCTCTGACAGATGGGAAGATGCCTCCAGATGCCCCCTCCTTGTCACTACCTCCTCAGGGTAGCTTCTGTTGACTGAGGGACCTGGGAGATGGTTGCTGATAAGCTGATTGTCCTGCTGGACTAAGCAGAGAGGACAGTCACCCATAGCTACTGTCCACCTGGGAGGTCTGCCCATCCTGCAGGTCAGTCCACATTTTCAGGGGCACTACTCCCCCAAGACAGGGGCTTCTGAGGAGCCAGCCAGTGCTTTCAGGGAAATGTTCCAACCTGACAGGCCTGGTACTCTCCCCCTCCTAAATTCAGTGCATGTTTTCAATTACACAAATGAATGAGCAAGTGGATGAATGAGCAGTTTCCCAGACCTTACCCCCAGGCTTGGGCCTCCAGCTACATTGGTCTGTTCCCCGAAGAGGGAGAAGGCAGTTGTTCAAGAAGGAAGACTCTTTGGCGTGCTGACTGCATGCAAGCATAGCCCTGGACCCAGGACATCCAGTTCCTCCCAGAGGGAGCTCACAGTCTATTTAGAACCCAGCACAGAGAAAGCACTTTGCAAAAATGGGGAGCATGGAAGGGACACCCAAGGACTCCTAAGAGGAGGAGGCACTAGGGTGGAGTCCTAAAGACTGAGTCTACACTGGCTTGTTGAATACGGGGAAGGGTAATCAAGCATCGGGAACAGGCATGTTCCCACTTGTGCAAAGACATGGAAGTCTGAAATCACGGGGTGTGCTGGGAAGGGACCCTGATAGGGTAACTTGGGTTACACAGAAAAGGAAGTGGCTGGAGAAGAAAATAGGGCCCAGGTATGGGACTTTGGGGTAGGGGTGACTAGGGTGGGCTTTAAGTAGGGGTAGGGCATGATTGGTGTCACCAGTTCTTGCAGATTCTATGGCTAAAAAGGTAGAGGGGGGTTGAGGCTGAGACAGAAGCCTGTGTGATGGTCCAGGGGAGTGAGGTAGGGTGGTGCTTGCCGGGACCTCACCCCACCCTCCCATACCTACTCACCAAGACGAACCATTCCTCCCTGTCAGTTCAGAATCCAGGAGACAGAGGCCCAGAGAGAAGACATGGAGGCCCCAGAGTGGCTGTGGGCCACAGAAGAGGAGGCAGCGGAGACATCTCTTCCACGGGCGGAATGAGACTCAGCAAGGGCCAGCCCTAGTTCAAAGATAATTTCCCAGAGGGCAGTTGCCTCAACTCTGTGGTTTTCCTTTTGAGAGAGAGAGCTGAGTTCATTGAACTTCAGTGGAAATCTATATCCTTGTCCTTCCTCTACAGAGATAATAAAGTTAATGGGATTATTTCCTGTGCGCAAGAATAGGGCTGTTAAGAAAACACTGTGGAGTAAAAACTGCTTGCCAAGGCCATACTGAAAGGCCAAATCTTTGCCACCAGAAGGAAGTAAAGGGTGTGTCTCCACAGCCTTAGGGGAACGGTGCCACCAGGCCCTTGCTTTACCCAAGCCTGCTGCCTGTCTGTGCCCAAGGCTTCCCTTTCCCTGTGTCACTAGACTGATTTGAGCTGATGGCCCAATGGCAGGGTTGCTGTCCTGGCCTCCCTGGTCTCTAAGGTGCAGATCAGTGGCTAATTAATTCGTTTTTTGAAAAACAGAGTTTATCCTAGACTCAGAGATGGTCCAAGCTGGACTTTTAAGATGGCTTGGATCACCTCTCTCATTGCAAACGGGGAAACTGAGGATCTCTAGGTAGCTACGGCAAGGTTCGGCAGCTAAACTGAGGCGCAAAGTTGGGAAATAACTTGCTCAGGTTATACAACAAGCTGGTGGGTGGTAGTGGGGAAACTGAGGTCCAGAGAAGTGAAATGGCTTTCTTAGGCTTCCACAGCAGAAATCTAGGATTGAACCAGGTCCTGGGCCCTACACCAGAGCTGGCCCTGTCATCATCCTGAGCTCCTGCCCCTCCCCAACATCACCATCACATCGTCCCCTCAGCAGAAAGAAGCCTCAGTGGATCACTGTGGTCCGCTCTGTTTGCCCAGTCTCAGTCATCCCTGACAGTGT
Source organism: Uropsilus gracilis (assembly GCA_004024945.1). Classification (NCBI taxonomy): domain Eukaryota; kingdom Metazoa; phylum Chordata; class Mammalia; order Eulipotyphla; family Talpidae; genus Uropsilus; species Uropsilus gracilis. Next base: position 20,919 of record PVHY01003522.1, on the reverse strand, counting down.
CTCCAACCCCCCTGCTCAGTCCCTTAGATCTTATCAGCTTACCCTCCATGAGGGCTCCTCACCTGGCCCATCCTCAAATAGCATCCGTATGCACAGGTGCAGCGGGCAGGTGGGATACTGGGCATTCCAGTGGCAGGTAGACAATGGCTGGGTTAAGAGGGTCATCTCCTTTTCGCACCTTCTGATTCCTTGAGTTTGTAAATCATTATCTCAGGCTACACAAAGCAGGCATTGAGTAAGCCTGTCGCTGCCCTGTGACATGGTAGGTAGGCAGAAACTACCCGGATTCCCAGGGGGCGGGGTGGCAGTTCCAGGCCCCCCATTCCTACTCTCAGGCACTAGGATTGGATTACCAATCTAATCCCTGCTCCTCCATCCACCCTCTTTGTGCCCATTGTAATTTATAATCAAGGACCATGATGCAACCTGCTAATTACATTGCTCGATTTTGAACACATCCCGCCTGGCTTCTCTGACTCAAGCGGCAGAGGGAGGAGGGCGCAGCCGGCTCTGCTTTGTGGCTTATCAGGGCTGGGTTATTCCACTCACACCCGCTCACGCCTCCCTGGCCCTCAGCCTTTGTTACCCAGAGCTTGCATCACCTCCTGCTTTCTATTTGTCTGGAATTCTTAACGGCCCTTTTTTATGAGCCACTCCATCTTGTTAGCTAATGAATGATTGTGGGTCAGTGATGGGGATTGCTTTGTGTCTCTATTAAATGTTACATGATTGCAATTATGAGTTAACAAGGGACAGCTAATAAAAGAAAAATAATCTATTTTGCGGCCTGGGGCAGACATGAAGCTCACCGCCTGGTTCCCAGGCTGAATAATTCAGAACCTTGGGGACCACGGGGAGGACAAGGAATTGACCAAGGAAGGGAAGGGTGCTCCCGGGCTGTGGAGGGTGCAGCAAGCCTCTGGAGGCCTCCCACCCATTGGGAGGGCCCAGGCTCCCATAAGCAGGGGTCTGGACTCCGGCAGGGGCTTCTTACTAATTCTTCCTGTGTGCACCATTGTGCTTGCAGTGCCTTTGAAACACCCCAAAAGAGTGAACTTCTAAAAACAAAACTGGCTGCGTCCCTGCCTGGCTCAAACTTCTTGTGGCCGCTAATATCCTCCTGTATTCCTGGGCAAGCAATTCAAATTTCTGCTTCCGGTTAGTCATTCTTAGGACATGCCTGTCCTCACCAAAACTTGTTCAGAGTGGTCTGGTCATGAAAATGAGTGACCCCAAGACTTGGCAGGAGGAGGGTCTGAGAATTGGATGGGTGGTGAGCACAGAGGGCTGGCTGGCAGCTGGCTACGCTTTGCTACAGAGGGTCCCCGGACCTCCCTGGGCATCCAGGACTGTGCAGCACTCATGAAAAATCGCTCTGTCCTCTTCATTGCTCCAAAGAGGCAAAATCCAGGTGGTTGGCTTGGTACTGTCCCCTGGGGACCGTGGTGGTATGTTCCAAGGCGGCCACTGAGCCTTTGCAGGTGCCAGGTACACAGAAGGTACCTTATAGAAACTCATTGATCCAAAGAGATGGGAAAAGGCACAGATAATGTCCGCACCCCGCAGGAAGACCCCCAACTCAAGCACCAAATGTAGAAACCAGGGCTGAATCATCATCATATCCTCTCTCTGGGCCTCAATTTCCCCACTCTTTGAACTTGCACTCCAATATTCTGTCTGCGTTCTAGTTAAGCTGCTTCCACTTCTTCCTGTAGCCACCCTCTTAGATTGCAAGCTCCTTCAGAGGGGACCTACCGCGTGAATGCTGGAGCAATGACTGGATGAATGGAAGTCAAATGACTTCCAGCACCCTTCTGTCCCTGGCTTCTTACTGGGTGCTTCCTATGTGTTACCAGGATGCTTGCCACAAATGCAGCAGGGGAAACTCTGAATCCCTACTTTAGAGCCAAGGGAATAGAGGCTGAGAGAGCTGGTGTCCATTAACTGAGGCTGCACAGTCAGTCTCTGGGCTGGGAATCAGAAACTGAGTACTGGTTGAGAGTCCCGCCTTCTCAGGAGCTGGCCAGGGTGACCGCAGGCTGGACGACAGAGGGAACACAGTCTCAGAACACCACTGAAGTCCATCTTCAAACACTGTGATCTCACTGTGGGCGCCTAGAAACCACAGCTACCCACATCTCAGCAGCTGGGACCTATCCTGGGCAGGAGGCCGAGCTGGCAGTGGCAGGGCACTGAGGGGCATGTAGGAGTGGTAAAACAGCTGGGGTGAAGGTGTGGGCAGGGCCTTGGCCACTTCATGCCCCAAAAGCTGAGCTAGTGGCAAGGTCAGCTACATAATTTGCAGGGCTCTGGCTCAAGACTAGTAAGAATTTCAAGTTGGCAACAGAGTATAATGCCAAATTTATGGTGCCTGTTAGGCTGGTCCTTGGTGGTTACACATCCATGAAGCTGGTCCCAACCTGTGGGATTGTTTGCAAGTCCTGGATGCTTGCATGGCACCAGGTAGTAGTCTGTCCCCTTATTACCTGGGCAAGGCCAGTATAATCCTCAGTACAGGTATGGCAGAGCTGGCAAAGGGCCAGGAATCAGGAAAACTCAAGGGGTGGCCCTTTTGGGAAACTATGTTCACAAAGCCAGGCCAGTACACTGCTGTGTGGACAGGCAGGTGTTCAAGGTTGGACTTGCCTAGTAATTCACCCCCACCTGGCTGCTCAGAAAAGCTGTTGCTACTGATTCCACATACGTGGAGAGGTGGAGAGGTCCTGGACCATGCCCAAGGCTTCCGGACTCCCAAGCTGGGCTGCCCCATAGACTCTTATTTGCAGGAAATCCCAGAATCTTGTGGGTGCCCAAAACTAGGCAGGCAGGCTGGCCTCTAAAGGCAGGTATGCTATCATCAGAGAGGATCTTGGAGCCTGCATCTTTCAAGCTGACCCTTGGCGTCAAGGACAACTACGTCCCCTGGTTCATATATGACCTTCCCCTGTTCTGCATGTGGTGGACCTGAGGGGCTGCAACAAGTCCTGTTTGTCTCCTTTCCCACCAGCATGAGAACTCACTCCCTGGGGACTCAGGAGATATTGGCTAAGTGAATACATGAAAAACACATGTCCCCAACTTACAATGATTCTACTTATGATGTTTCTAAGTGTACAGTGGTACAAAGAGATACACAGTCAGTAGCAGCTACTTCAAATTTTGAATTTTGACTTTTTTCTGGATTAGCAATATAGGCAATGTTGTCTCTCAATGCTGGGCGGTGACAGTGAGCTCCAGGTCCCAGTCCTGTGACTGGGGACATGGAAACAACCTCTACTGTGTTGCCAGCATTTTTGACTTTTGATATTTCAACCTGATGATTTTATCAGGTCATAGTTTCATAGTAAATTGAGGAAGACCTGTGATGGGAAGACATCTACTTCAACCTTGTTGGTCTTACGGCAAACACTTACCTTGGAGGTCAAGAAAAGCAAGCAAGTTCTTGGTTAGTAAGTGCCAGATATATTCTGTCCACGCATGAGTTCTGATGTGCACATTTGCACACATGTGTGTCACATATATGTGTGGGCATGCATCTGTGGGGAGTGTACACACAGAGGAGACACTCACATGAGAAGTGAAGTTGTAGAAATGTGCTACACACGTGTGTGGGTGTTTATATACACGTGCATGTGCTCACATAAAGTGGGGGTATGCACAGAGGCCCAGAAATCTCTTCCTGCTCCATCTCCCCTGATTTGCTGCAGGAACACTCACTACAGGGAAGGAGGAGGGGTGCTGTAGCTGGGGGTGCTGCCTGGACTCTGCCCTTACTCACTGCACATCTTGGATGTCTTACATAAAGCCCTCTCACCTCAGTCTTACTGTCTGTGAAAGAGTTCATGACAGCACCTCTTCCAAAGCTAAAAGGCATGAAAAATGACCCTCAGGCCCTGGTAAGACCTCAACAAAGTTGACTGGTATCACTACTTTGGCTGGGGGCCGCTGTAGCACAGGTACCAGGTCTCATCCTGGGGCTGGAGTTCGTGTCCATCCATCTTCATGATCATGATGGGCAAGTTCCAAACACTGGCCCTACAGGACTGGGAGGAGAGGGGAGGAGGTAGAGGAAGCTGCAGAGGTCTGACCCAACAGCTCCCTTCAGATTCCTCAGTGGACCCTGGGGAGGCGATGAGGAATCCCCAGATTTGGAACACACACGTGGTAAGGCATGGCAAGCAGGGGTAGCACTTGGAAAGCAGTCCTTCTGGGACCTCAGAGCTGGGCCCCAGAGGCCACCCACCCTCTGCAGGGACCGTAGGCTGTGCAGCTTGAGGTAAATCACCCGCAATTGCCCTCTGGAATGCGGTTGCTGTGAAAGGCAACACGCATGTTCCTGCTACATAAACACAGTTAAACTATTTACGATGGCCTCAGCCTGGTGCCCCCAGGAAGCCACTGCCATGTGGGGGTGGGTGGGCCACCTCAGCCCTATTGGCCCAGGGGAGGCATCTTCTTGCAGGCCAGAAAAATGTGTTTTGAAATTATGGAAAGCAGAAAAACAACAAAATCCCCTCTACATTTTATGTTAGCCCTGTCCTTTGCTCCAGTTTGTGAAGGACTTTTTTTAAGTAAGCAGAAGCTTTTGCCCAATCTCAAGAATGCACTGGGGCAGATCTCCCTGCCAGGGCCCAGGGGAGAGGCAGAGGGAAGAGAGGCGCCCTCAGCATGTGGGCAAGGACCACCCCTCCACACAAGCTTCCTATCCTCTGCACCATCCCCCACTCCTGTCCTGTCTGAGATGGTGGCACAGCCTCTGTCCTCCAAAACGTGGAGCCCTCCCACCTGCAGCCATTCAGGCTCCCCGAGAGAAATATTGCTGAGTGCTCCCCTGGATCCACTGCATAGCCTCAGCACTACTTTCATGCTTGGAAGCACTGCTTCCTTTTCCAGAAGTGCCTCACCTACCACATCAGTTTTTAAAAGGTACCAGGGTCACCAAAAAGGTGACAATATTGATAGACTCTAGAAGGAATAATTACCAGGATGTAAAGGCCCTGTCCACCTCTGAGCCTTCTCACTAGCCCCTCCAGCTCTTCCCCAGTTCTCCTGTACCCAGGACTGCCTCTCAGTTCATTTCCCCTATTTGCTCCTGCAATTTCTGTACCTGGACTGCACCTCTGGTCCTTCCTACCCCTCCACCTGTAGGGCAGGCCTTCCTGAGCAGCTCAACCAGCAGGCATTCTCTTGCCCACTGTCTATCCACCCCAGCCAGGTCTTCCGGATTAATCTGCTGGTCCTCTGTGAATTATTGCCATCATTAACTGAAGCCTGACATGACCTTGCAAGCACACCCATTGGCTTCACATTTCCTACCACCACTGGGAAGTGGGAATTACTGACCTCAGTAGAGCATTAAGAGTCCTATGGCTGAGAGAGCAGGGGAGTGGGACAGAGATCCTGGTCTCTATGTTCTGGCCACTACACCCACCTTGTCTGTTCACCTGCACACCCCAGGGAACTGGGAGTGTGTCCTCTGTCGGGTGGGGTTGGAGAAGGGTCAGGTGAATTTTTTTAAGTAAAAAATGCCAGAACAAACACACAAGTGAGGTTGTCATTCCAGAAATTCACTTCAGAAGACAGCAGCCATTCTGACTGACTGTGCTGTTTTGTTTGGTGCATTTTTGTTCTCATTTTTGTTTTGCATATTTATTTATTTATATCAACAGGCAGAAATGGAAAATGTCAAGAAGCAAGTCTTTGTCCCTGTTCCACCCTAGCACTACTGGCTTTGCACAGGCTTCCACTGTGGTGAATCAACCTGGAAGCCTCCCCTGCTTCCACAGTGTTCTTCCACCATTTATTTACAAGCGCTTCTAAAATCAGTTCAACTCAATGTGTCAAAGTACATTTTTGAAGCTAATTTAATCCATCACATATTCACTCAGCTCGAGCCAACATTTAAAAAGAGATTCTTTATTTTCAGAGAGATTTAGATTTACAGAAAAACTGCAAAGATAATGCTATAGGGATTTCCCAAGCATTGTGCCCCCAGCTTCCTCTTATTTAGCCTGGTCTATGTGTTACAGTTAAAGAACCAATATTGATAGCTTAGTATCAGCCAAAATGCACCATTTATAGATTTCCTCTACTCCTACTAGTGTCCCTTTTTGTTCTAGGATCCCATCCAGGATCGCTCACTGCATGCTGTCATCAAGATCCTTTAGACTCCCTTGACTATAGGTCTTCAGACCCTCCTTGTTTCTGATGACCTTGAAAGATTTGAGGAGTGCAGATCAGGGGGTTCATAGAATGTCCCTCGTCTGAGAATTGTGTGGTGTTTTTTCCCCATGATTAGATTTGGGTTTAGTTTTGAGGTGAAATGCTATTTTCCTCACATCATACCAAAGCTACATTCTGTCAACATGATCTAGGTCACCTGAGTGAGATGGTGCCAGTTTTCTTCACCATAGAGTTACTTTCTTTATGCTGCCCTTTTGGGGAAGGAAATCCCTCTACAGATATCACACTTGAGGGATGGGGAGCATGTCTCTCCATCTCTGAGAGTGAAACATTGATATAATTATTTGGAACTCCTTCTGTGTGGCAGATTAGTCTCCTCCTCATTTGTTTGTCTAGTCAATTATTTATTTGTGGCAGTATGGACTCATGGAAATTTCTTTGGTGCTTGGGGTTATAATTCAAAACAACTTTATTTTTGTTTCCCAAATTGTTCCATCTTTGGCTACTAGGATTTCTTTTGGTTGACTCCTCCGGGGTGTTTTGAGTACTCTCATACTCTCTGGCACAATAGCATGCTCTAGACACATCTTGTGTGTTTCCTGCCCTAGTCCTAGAATCAATCATTTCACCAGGGAGCCTTGGCTCTTTTCATGGAGAATGGTGTTAGAAACTAAGATTTGAGCACTAGATGTGCTTATTGCTATTGAGCACTGACTTCTTATAGCCCTCCCAACTGTGAGAGAAAGAATATACATGTATGCATACTACCCAGGTATATAATCATTCCTCAAAGTTCTTCTTGTGTAACCATCTTTATCTGTATTAAGCTAAACATGAGTTCATATCAGTGACCCCAACTTTAATTCATTATTCCATGGAACATTCTAGATTTCTCCCCTTTTTATCTACAGATTTACACCCAATAATGGCTTCCACCATTTGCTATTCATTTACTCAGTGGTTTAATTCCAGGATACATGTACAGTTGCTCTTTGAACACCCTGAGTTTAAACTGTGCAGGATCCACTTTTATGTGAATTTTAAAAAATAAATAAATTAGGAAAATTGTGGAGATTTATGGTTAATTTGAAAAAACTTTCAGACCTACTCCATGGCCTGGCCTGGAAATATCAAAATAATTAGGAAAAACAGGTGTATTATAAATGCATAAAACATATGTAGATAATAGTCTATTTTAATATTTGTTACATTAAAATATATAAATAGGTAATAAAAAGTATTTATCAATACTTACATATAGACTGTACATGATGCATTTGTAGTTATAGAAATATCTGCCAACATAAAGATGAAGAATGAAATTATAACTTCATAAATGAACAGTAGCAATATTATATATTATATATATTATATTATATATTATATAATATATATTATAATATTATAGTATAATAATATTATAGTATAACAATATTATAGTATTTAATAATGTTATAGTTACCTCTTGTTATTACAGTAAACACAAATATTTTGAGAATCTTTTTAAAATCAGACTGATGTGAATCATCTCTAGTCATCAGCAATTTGTCTTTCTAATTTTTTTAAAAAAGAGTAATGGTGTGGATTTTTGACTGCCGAGAGTTTGACACCCTCCCCCCTCTCCATTTGATCAAGGGTCAGTCATGCAGGGTTTCAAATTGTTAATTGTTGCTTCCCTGGGACACAGATTATCAGCTAAAAAACAGTGCTTACATGCAGTTCCTTTTATTTTTAGTCTTATATATTCCACTCACTTTTGTTTGCTTAATATCTTTCGTTCTATCCCCTTCAGTGAGGTGGTTTTATGCTTTTGTGATTTACTTATTAGATTCTTTTGTCTTGTTCTGCATTCAATCAAATTCCATGGGTTTTGACAATCATAGGGTCACACATCCAGTGTTACAGTAACACCTAGAATAGTTCCACTACTCTAAAAAAATCCCTTGTGCTTCACCTATTCAGCCTTCCCCCAGCCTCAAACTTCCAGCAACCACTGATCTATTTATCAACCCTCTAGTGGTGCATTTTCCAGAATGTCTTATCAATAAATATGACATGTTAACCATCCTAATAGATATGTAGTGGCTTCTCATGTTGCTTTAAGTTGCATTTTCCTAGCTACAAGTGATACTAAGCATCTTTTCATATGTTTATTTGCCACCAGTGTATTTTCCTTGTTTATTTGCCACCAGTGTATTTTCAGTGTATCTGAACTGTCTAGTCAGATATTTCCCCCTTTTGAAACTGTGTTGATTATTTTTTTAAAAAATCAAATCCACCTCTGATAGGAGAGGGCTAAACAAGTGAGGACTGTCAACATTTAGGTAAGAGACCTAGGAAATATTTGTGGAATGACATTCATGGAGACCTGGAATCCCAGAGCTAAAAAATACCTCAGAATCATTTTACAGGAGAAGAAAATGGAGTTTGAGAGAAGGTATTGGTGGAGCAGCAGGGATATTTTATTCTTACCACATACCCACATGCTTCCTCATACTTCTCAGTCACCTTGCCATTAGGTGGATCCACAGGACTAGTTCTAGCCCGTAGGTTACGAATAGAAATACTATGTCACTTCCAGGTCAGGGTGTTTAAGAGCCCGCTTGCTCTTTCTGTCCCTTCAGGTATAACTATGAAAGTTGTATATTAAAATTGTATCCATGGGCCTAATTAACCTTGTAGCATAGAGCCCCTGCTAATCTGCTAAATTATGTGAGCTAGATATAAATATGTATGGTATGACTCCAGTGCGATTTTAGGGTTTATTTGTTACTGTGGCATAGCATAGCCTATCCTGACTCACACATCTGGTATTGAGTCAATGCTTACATCATTATAGTCCTTCAAACCTGGTAGTATGCTGACCCAGGAGAAAGTTGTTTCAAGTAGGGAGACCATTTAAATGAACTAACACAGCTGAGAAAGCTTACCATGTATCTGACCCTGTATAGGCACTGAAACTTCATTATCTTCCATCTTCCGTAGATCTGTCTGGTAAGGAGGTAAAGCCATCTGAACTGTCTGCTCTAGTCACTTTCTGAGTCTTGTCTCCCCAGATGCCATGTTAAGTTAACATATAATTGGAGCAAACTTTCTCAACAATCCTAGAATAATGCTTACAGGCTACTAAAAGCAGATGTTCCCACCTAACCCAAGCCCTCAAAAGTCCCTATAAGCCTCAAGTCCCCCCAAAGTTTTACTTAAGAAGAAAGCAAGTCTCAGGAGCTCTGTTCTTGCTAACCCATGCTTCCTAGAGGAGGGACAGACCCAAATCTATTGTCCAGAAGACAGGTGCCACTAGCAAGTAATACGCCTCTCCTCCAGCCAAGCCTTGCCTGAAGCAACTTTCCCAGGTCAGGTCTCTGATAGCAGGCCACAGCCTGCGCTGAAACATCCATGCTCTCCTGGCATCCAGATTACAACATCTGGGGCCTGGTCACAGCCTTCAGGCCAGGGAGCAAGAAGTCTTTCTCTGTGTGAAGTGAAGTGATGCTCACAGAGCTCAAAATTAAGACCTTGACCTCATTAGCGTAATGTTCTGGTCAGCGGGCTTGGAGAAATGTGATGATGTTAATTATGTGCTGATTTCTTTAATCCCTGTTCTTGTGAAATGCATGCATTTGCCTTCCTTCCCTTTCCCTAGGGCCTGTAAACTCTTGGGGGCATGGCAGGGGGTGGAGCAGGAGGTGGAAGGACCTGGCTGGGGTCACCTAGAATTGGATTCACTTCCTGGCTACTGTGACCCTGGGTAACCTCCCTGAACCCGGATTGGGTAAGGATTATAAGCCTGGCACAGTGCCTGGCACGTAGGAAGCTGAGTAAATTACAGCCATTATTATCATTACTGTTAATCATTATTTTAGTCTATCAACTGAAGGATGGTTTTCTATTGCTCCATCTCAATTCTTGAAAGCCAGTAGAGTATAGACTAATATTATCCAATAGAACTTTCTGAAATGATGAAATGTTCAGTATCTGCACTACCCAGTCTGGTAGCTAGCTACTAGCTACAGGGGAGTATTAAACACATGAAAAGTGGCTACTGAGGGACTGAAATTTTAATTGTATTTCTTCTCATTTATTTCATTCCCATGACTTAAATTGCTACAGTATTGGGCAGTAAGGTTATAGAGGGTAAGGGCATTTAGGTTTCCATCCTGCTCCTGTTCCTTCCTAACTGTGAGACCAAAGGCTACTTATTCAGCCACTCTGGGTCTCAGCAACCTCAGCTGTAAAATGCAGATATTGTAGTACTGACTTCCTAGGGTAGATGTGAGGATTAAAAGGGTCGCTCTCTGTACAGTACCTTACCTTGGGAGGACTCAGGAAACATTCACTATTTCTATTGCTCTCTTGAGCGCTGATGCTGGGTTGTAGTCCACGGTCATTGCAGTGTCTCCCACTGGACCACAGCCTCCTGAGGGCCTCTGTCATCTCCAGCATTGAATTTCTCACAAGAGGGAGAAAAACACTGATCAGGGAATGCAGGAGACAGCTGTAGAGGCTGGCTATTGGAGGCAGGTGCCTCTGACCACAGGGATGTGTGGCAAGGCCGCCCAAAAAGAGGGAGTTCAGATGGGTCCAACGATGAAGGGTTTTCTCCATTCCAATCCCCCAGATCAGGAAGTCACAGGAGGCATACAGGGTCCCCTCTACCCCATCTCTAAATGTGGATATAATCTACCTGCCAAATGACCACAAAAGCAGAGAAGGCCAAAAGTAAGGAGTGCTCCTGGAAAGCAGTCAGCTTCTAGGAAATAGATGATATGGACCCAGTGCCAGGGCCCTTGGAACAGGGTCTCTGGAATTGCCCCTTCCTTCTCACCGGATGAGGAATTGGACTCCTGCACTTCAGGGAATGGCTACAAACTGTGTCCCTTTCCCTCGGCAGCTTCCTCTGCAGAGGGGTGAGGGCCATGTGGGGATCTCCAGGTCATGGGATGTCTTGATGTTCCCAGAGGCACAGCTTCAAATTTCCCCAAAGAATCAATCAGCTCCAGAAGCCAAGGACCCTGAAGGACCCATGGACCCTCCTTCACCCCCCCTTGTTCCTCACCTGTCCCAGTCGAATTAGGGGATAGCAGTACCCCCAGGTTTCCTGTGTGAGGTGGCCAGTGAGAACACCTTCACCTCCCAGACAAGACCTTCTCCCTCCGCAGCCAGGCGCAACTGACCCTTCAGAGTCACAGAGAAATGTTGTTGTCCCAAGGAACACAATCTCCAGAGACAGGGCATGGGGCAGGGGCACGGCAAGGGGACTATGTTTGGGCTGCTTTCCCTGATTTTAGAGTGAGAAGCAGCAGGCAGCACCAGGCTTGGATCCCAGGAAGTTCTTTCTTGTGATGAGATACGAGACATGAGACAATGAATTGTTGAAGCCAGTTATACTCACTGACAAATAGGAGGGGCCCAGTAGAGTGGGAAATCTGGGTTTAAAATACACTAGAGACCATGCGATCTCTCCATCAGCTGGATTGGCATCAGAGTCAGAGAGATTCAGGCTTAAATCTCAGCCCTGTTGCTGACTGGCTATGTGACTTGGGCTAAGTCACTAATGACTGTCTCCTCAGTTTCCTTGACTGTAAAATAGGATCAAGAGATTCACCACCCTGACTGTACTGAGGGAGACCTATCGGTGAAGGAACCTAGCCCATGGCTTGGTGCATCTTAAGGAATAGAGGGTCTGAAGAGGTAGGGAATCAAGCAACAGAGGAGGGGAAGACATGCAAGAAATAGGGGGTAGGAGCACATGCCCCAGTGGGAAAGACAGATTCCTACAGCTGGGTCCTTACAGCTAGACCATCCCAGCTGGACACAATCTGGACACTGCTGCTGGGTAAGGAAGTGTCTCTGAATCCAGACTGCGCTCCTGTTCTCCACCCGTGCTCCTATACCACCCTTCAGGCAACTGAGGCGGGGAGGATAGCGAGAAAACTGAGACCCTGTCCTGAAGGTCTCTGCTCTTCTGCTCTTCCATATCACTCCTTGATCTTGAGACCCTCTTTTGCCAACCCTGGGACATCCTTCAAGGGACAGTGCTCATGGGAATTGGTTTCCCCCAGACAATCTTTTTTCCCTACAAGAGCCCCAGGGAACCCTTGGAAGGTCCCTGTGTTAGGGACCAGTCAGTCTGGCCCTTTAGACTGATTACCAGTGAGTGAAGAGGTTGATAGTGATTTGGGGGACCAGCAGAAGGACAGGTTTGCCTGGGACCCACTTCCCACCAGGCTCAAGTGTTTATTCAAAGTCTCTCTGGGTCTTGTAGAGGAGGCAGGAAGGAAGTGGGTTTTGCTGACTGGCACTATGGCATCAGCTGGCCGCGGGCTGAGTGGCCTTTGAGGCCCTCCCCCACACCCCGCATGGGGGTGAGAAGGACTCTGGCCACTGGGCTGTAAACAGCCTCATAAAGCCAGCTCTGACCAGACACCCTACTGCCAAGAAGAAAATGAGAGCAGTGAGGGCTTGGGAAGTTCAGAACTCTATGACGCAAAGGGTATTTTAAATCCAATTTTAGATTTCTTAGATGCAAAGAAACAGAGCTTTTGTCATAAGACCCCATTCCCTCACCCCCATCCCCCGGGAGCTTCCCCGGGAGCAGGGCTGTGTTCCCCCATCATCAGACTGACCCTGGGAGGTTGGGGAAGGGTTGACCTCCACCAGCGATGACTTACTCCCACCATGTGAATAAGATCACAGTGTCTCCAGAAGACAGAAATGGCTGACTTGGCATGTTTGAGAGCAATTCATTACCGGTAAGGGAAACACAGGAGTGTGATTTGAACTTTCCTGAAAAATCTGTGAATTCTGGAAGGCTCTTACGGTTCTCCCTTACAACCCTCTCTCCCCTTACCTCTGCTAGTCCTTTGTGGGAGAGGAGAACTAGGGGTTAGAGTGGCCACAGGGCAGGAGCAGGGGAGTGTCTGGTGTGGAGAGCGTCCCTTCTTTACAACCCTTCCATTCTCTGTCCCCTTCATCCCATCCCTCACCCCTCTGGCCTCTCTGTAGTCCTGCCTTGCTCAGTGTAACCTCAGCTGGGCACCCCCTCCCTGACTCCTTTGCCCACAGAAGAGGGCACCCAGCTGTCTACTGCCAGGTACAGAGGATAAAAATACCCAGTGGAAAAACACGTGGCTCCCAGTCAAACATTAACCTGCAGGACCTGGAGTGTTGGCCACGGTGTCCCTTCCCAGGCTGTCTGGCCTCCGACATGTGGTGGGTGATAGGATCCTCTCCCTCTGATCGTTACTGTCTTTCTTGAACATGTGCCATCTGCTTCAAGCTGAAAGAGCGATCTGAGGACCCCAGGCCACTATAGATGTATCTGTCCCTGTGACTGCAGGACAAGCCTCTCTCTCCCTCAGCCTGGTCTCTTCCCTGAACTCTCTGGGGTTCCAGGTGGGCCCAGCTCACTGGTTAAAACAAGAGCAACAACAAAACAGCAGCTCTGACTCTTGGGGAGGAACCCAGCTCAACTCTACTAAGCTCCTCAGGTTTCCCATCTGTCCAGAGCTGTGCTCACTTGGAATCCAGAAGGAAGGCAGACAGGCAAAGGGAAGGTAGCAGGAAGACTCAGTCCAGCCAGCCTTGCACACACCCTCACAGCTGGGAGGATGACTGAAGGAGGTACTGGGGGATGCAGGTGATGAGATGACCTGCTCAGCTCTGCTGTTATCTGGTGAGACTGGGGCTGGGGGGGGGGCAAGGGGCAGGAGGAGGCCGTGCCAGGGGGGTGTAGCACCCAGAAGACTCTGTGCATATACCTCAGGCCCACCCCAGTATCATCAGGCAGATCCCTCCAGCCAGCATCTCCACAGACGTGGCAATTCTGCAGCCAGCCTCACGCCTCCCTCCTATAGAGTCGATGCCCCGTGGTTTCGGGAATGCCTGCGAAGCAGCCTTGAGCTAGGGCCAAATGTCCAATTTTCTGTCAAGGAAGTTTGACTGCGCACAATGAAAAAAGAGAGTAAAGTCCACCTGGGCACTGCATGGCCGTCCCTCACTCCAACTGGCTGCAGTTCTACGGGCCCCACTTGGAGCCTAGAAGGGATTACAGGGTTCCCCAGGGGTCTCTGGAACCAAGGAAGCCCTCCCAGCCACTTTGATGACCATGGCAGTATCTCGGTGGCAGGGTGGAGTGTATGAATATTAACTTTGAAGGGGAAGCAGGGGTTTGAGTGGAGCTCAGCAAGGGCCTCCCCCTCCCCTGCCTTTCAATGCAGCTGAGAGCTGGTCCTCTGGGGACTAATTTCTAGCCCTGTCCCTAGGGGTCAGCGTCCAGCACTGGACAGAGAACTGGAAGGCCTGGGACCTGTCCCATGCTCCTCTGGCTCAGGGACTCCTAGCAGGACTCTCTCTCAGATTCCTGGAGATGTTTCCTGCCAGGAAGCAGTCTCTGGACCAGGTGAGAGCTCTAGGGTGGTCCCTGAAAGCCTGGCCCTGCTCTGATCCAGACCACACCTGGTGTTGTATGAGTTACTAAGCCTTCTGCACCTCAGCGATCACACTAGGGTTGGTCACCCTAGGGTTTGGAAGGCTCTCAGGGCCTTCCAAAGACTGAGTCAGCCGATGTCTCTGTTGCGCCTGGCACAGAGACGCTCTTGTGTCAGAGAGTGGCTGCGCTTAGCTTTCTCCATTTCCTCATCTGTGCAGTAGGGATAAAGCGTCCACCTTACTGGACTAGACAAGCTGATCTTTATATTGCTGTTGCACTTGAACATTGGTCCATTGCTGTCAGCATGATTGTAATCTGGTCCCCTCTCTGCACCTTGCTTCCCTCACCCGTCTGTGTTCATCTCAAAGGACCTGGGCTGGAGCTCCAGAGCACTCACACCTGCTCCCTCAACGCAGTCACATGCCTGCTCTCCCGCCTCCCACCAGGGCCAGCACCACAGCGTATCGCCCTCACTATCGTGCTGACATTTGCTTTGGCTCACGGAGCAATTACCTGCAGAGTTGAACAAAGGCTGAGGAGCGGCAGGTGAGAGGACAACCAGAAGTCCTGGCTCTGGAGAGAGCAGCAGCGGAGGTGTCAGCCTGTGCCCTGATCACAGGCTCAAGAGACAAAGCCAGTGATGCGAGGAGGAGGCGAGGGAGCTGGGGCAGGAATAATTTCCCCCAGCTTAGGGGCCAGAGCAGGGGTGGGTGGGAAAGGGGTGTGTGCATCTGGATGCCATCTGGAGGAGGGCAAATGCCGAGGGGCCACTCGAGGAAATGCCTGAGCGGCAAGTCAAATCCTGCAAAGAAGTTGCTTGAGATGAATGACTGAAGGAGAGGAATGTGTCTGGGGAGAGCTGGTGGTGGCAGGGAGGTTGAGCAGTGGAAGGAGGCCGAAGAAGGGAGGAAGGAGCAAGGCAGGGGCCTCTGGGCAGCCTCCCTGAACTGGTGGCCTCAGACCCTGCCGACATGAGGCTGGGAAGCTCTGGACTGGGAGTGAAGGCAGGGTCCCCAAACACATGAAAATTCTACATTGCTTGAAGCTTCTGACTCTCCCTCTCTGTAGCCATCACTGCCATCGCCACCACTGAGAGCGCCTCCAGAGCCTAGAGAGCGGCCATCCTGCAGATCTGTGACTATGTTCTATTCAGCCGTACTATGCACAGAACCCTAAGTGTGGGAGGCCAGGACCCTCAGAGGTGAGGTGTGGACCAGTAGGTGGTGTTTGGAAGTCAAGCAGACTCGCGGGTCCCCTTTCTCCCTAACCTGGCTTTCACATGAATTAACTCTCTTGGCCAAGTCTCCAATTTCTCATTTGTGTGGGGGCACAAGCTTGCAGCATCTCATCTCCTTGCTGATGTAAGGAGGCAGGTGCTGCCCTGGCCACAACGAACGGACATGCACCTGGAGGCAGCCCCCAACAGGGAGGTCAGGGAACAATCAGGCCAAGTTATCTGATGATGTAGGACCCTGACGCACTCACCTCCTCCCATTGCCCCCTAATAACCAGGCCAGGCTACACATGTGTGCACAAGCATACACGTGTGTATTTTTTGTGCAAGTTTTGGTATGTGTGAATGTGGGTGCATATAGGTTTACACATATGTGTTTATTGTGTATTATTTATTTCCATGTGCTTGTATGTCTGTGAGTAATGTGGGTTCTATGTTTATATACATATATTCATGTATAGGTCTTCGTGCAATATGTACACAGGTACCCCTGAGGATCCCCAGGGAGTGGGGATCCTTCCTCACAGATACCCAAATGCACAGATGCTCAAGTTCTTTAGACCCTACACTCTATAGATTTGGATTTCACCTCCAGGGTCCCACATCTGTGACTCAACCAACCGCGGTTACCACATTCCATGAATGCAGAAATCATGGCTAGAAAAAAATCTGCATGTAAGTGGGATCTATACAGTTCAAACTACATGTGTCTGCATGTTTGTGAATACATAATGGATGTGAATTTGTGTTTGTAAACAGGATATGTGTATGTTTGTAAAATGTGCTTCCGTCTCAATATCTGCGGCAGACATAGCCTACCTATTTACCACCGACAGGTCTGTATATTAGACGTGTATACTTGTGTTTGTTTGTGCGTATATGAAATGCAATTGTGTCTGTGTCTGGGTACAAAATATTCCTTCATGGAACTACATGTGCATAATTAGCATGCATGAACAATGAACATGCACTTACATGTTCTATGTATTGGCTACATGTGCTATGTATGTGCTACACCTGTAAGAAGTCTAGCACATTAGAACAGGCTTGGACTTGTAACTAGAGGAAGGAATCCATGACCCCAGCCCCACGCATGGAGGCTGTGAGACAATAATTTGGTCTTAGTCTCTGTAGATCCAGGTGTAACCACACCAATGTACCCCCTGCTCTAACTCCCACCCAGAGTACCCAGGCCAGAGAAGCAAGTGGACAAGTAGGCATCCAGGGCATGATGTGCCCGCAAGCACAGGAAGACCTGATGAGTATAAGTGCTTCTAGGATCACAGAGAAGATCAGTGCCTGTCCTCCCTGAGCTTGGCACCATACAGACAACACTGAGCTCGGAGAGGTGGGAGTGGCCAGGAGGAGTTTAGCTTGCAGATATTCTCCCAGGGGCCAGGTAGACACAGACCCTGCAGGAGTAAATTCACCAAATGGAATCCCAAATCTGGGATTGTGGAGAAGTCACTCAAATTCTGTAAAATGGGATCATCTGTAAAATGGGATCATAACACTATATACCTCAGGGAGCCATTATAAGGACTAAACAGCATGGACAGTATGCAGAACAGCACCAGGTACACAGAAAATGCTAGCTATAGTTATGAAACTAGAAGCCATTGAACTCATTCTAAGTGCATAGAAATGTAAGCAAACAACCAAAGAACCATCACCAATTCCAAGGAAAATAAAGCATACGCAAAGGAAAGCAACAAATCACAGCTTACTAAATTGCTCAACTAGATGTCAAAGCTTTTACAATCCCCCTGGAACCAGATGACATGGGGGTGATGGGGGTGGGGAGCACAGGGAACACTAATGCCTGTCCTGACCCATGGAGGTAGCTTCCTTTGCTGAGTGGCACTGCTGCTTGGAAAGCATCTTTGAGAGTGGTGGGATTCTTATGTGCCTGAGTAACTGTGATCGAGATTTTAAAAATCTGTTTAAGTTCACCAAACGTACATGGTTGTGTGTACCCAAGTCGTATATATTGAACGGGTGATGTTGGTTGTCAGCCTCAGCAGAGGGCAACACCAGCATGGGGAAGCTGGGTGCCCAGGAGTGGGGCCTCTGCCTGGCCAACCCCAGCCGGCCTTGACCTTAACTGTGATCAGAGGGGCATTCTGGCCTCTCTGTTCTAGTTCTTCAGTGACTCTGACGACAGCCCATTGATTACTTCATCCTGCTAACTCCTCCTCTTCTGCTACACTTAGTCACCAGTGGGTAAGAAGGACTATAATAGTTGCAAAACAGTATATGCTGTTTGAGATGCACCACTGTTCTAAGCCTTTTACTTGCTTTAATTCATTTCATTCCCATGCCTGTATCCTCAACAACCTGCTTTGATTTCTATTGTTAGGATGAGGAAATGGGGTGCAGAGAGGTCAGGCAGCATGCCCAAGGGCACAGAGCAGAGAAGAGACTGGAACTCAGGTCATCAGACTCTGGAGTTCACATGCCTGACCACCACTAACCCTTCAAGAAGGCCTGCAAGAGCAGGTGGGGGGAAGAGATGGACACCTGGGCAGCTTGGGCGTGGCCAGGCAGGTTGACCTTAACAGGTGTGGCAGGAGAAGTGGGTGCCTAAGGAGGCAAGGATTATCAGGTGAGACTTCCCTGGCAAGGAAGTCCTGTTTGGCTGCCTTTACAAGCCAGGTGGTCAGCGGGATTAGGAGGAACCAGAGTTGATTGGCCAGGGGATGCCAAGCTGCTGACTTGAGCCCCATATCAGTGTAGAACCCAGGACTGGTGCCCTTGACCCTCTGCATCCTCCATAGTGTGTTTGCATGTGGGCATGGAGGTCACTCAGTCACCCCACTGTGCTGCCTGGTGCTCATGGTGTGGTTACAAGTGACTGGAGTGCTGCAGTAGCCCAGCGTGCAGGAGATGAACTCTGTCACCTCCTAGCTGTGTAACCTTAGACAAGTCATTCTACTGCTCCGTGTCTCAGTTTCCTCTCTCTCTCCAGATGCCATAATAGATGGCACAGAGGTATCCTGAGGACTAAACATGTTCATGCATGTAAAGTGCTTGGCACTGCGCCTAGCCCATCCATCATATGTGCTCACTTCATCTTGCTATGGCTTTATCCTTTGATCCTTGGAGATATTAATAATAAAGACATTGAACTTGAACTTTGCCTACATAGTCCCCAGGGATGGTAATAAGATGAATAAGAGGAATAAGAGCTTACCTCTCCCGCATGGGGGTTTTATCTTTCAAGGGAAGCTTAGACACATCAGCAACCACTGAACAGAGGCATTAATGAGTTGTACCCAAAGGTGGGAATCCATGGAAGAGGGGTTCAGGGAGGTCCAGGAAAGGCCCTCTTTCCTCTTCAATCAGGAGAGAAAAGTTGAGGGGCTAATTGGTTCCCCCGAAAGAAGGGGGCTGGACAGGTCACAGAAGGAGGGCCTGCAGGCCAGGGGACCGCTCCTCTTGGGCAGGTGAACAAGCCTTGGAGGAGCCCATGTCTATGGCAATGTGTCCCATGACCCCACACACAATGGTTCTACCTACTGTGTCACCTTCAGGCTAGCTGTCCCGAAAGCCCTTTGTGACCACATGGCCGAAGGGGTGATGTTTCTCTGGATGTGAATGATTCTGCTTGTGGTTGGCCTCCTGTGATCCAGCCGCTCAGCTGGGAGGTGAGTGCACTGCTCTGACGGGCCCATTTCTCACCCCCCGGGTTGCCTGGACAGTCTAGGGTCTTCCTCAGGCTGGGCATGCACTGGGCACTGAGGAGGAGGGCCAGGATGGCCAGTCTTACATTCCCTCTGCCATTTCTGCCAGGGGATCCTCAGTGGTCAAGGTGCCATCCAGCTTCCTTCTGCCCCACCACCATCATATTGTCCATTCTGCGCATGTTCCTCCAGCATCTGCTGGGCAACAGACACCTCGCACCACCTCCTGTGAGGTGGGCAGCATTTTATTGATGAGACTTGGAGAGGTGAAGGGCACTAGAAGACATGGAGTGGTATGCTTACAAGTGGCTGGAGTACTGCTGTGGCCCAGTGTGCTGGAGGTGAATTCTGTCACCTCCTAGCTGTGCAACCTTGAACAAGTCATTCAACTGCTCTGTACCTCAGTTTCCTCTCTCTCTCCAGAGGCCAAGTAGATGACAATGAGTGGTCCTGGAGACTGCATGCCAAGTCATAGAACCCTGGAGCGGCTATCAGTTGCTGTCCCTGATCAGTCTGTCTCCTGAGATTTGGATGACAGCGATGATCACAAGGACACCCTCATGCACTCAGAAGACGCCAGGCAGTACGGCATGCTACGTGTCTCAGCTCCTTCCATCCTCACCTCACAGAGATGAAGAACTCACCCCAGGTAACACAGGCTGTCATGAAAGGGCTGAGCTCTGAACGCAGGGGTTCTGGCTCTAGATGCTAGTACTACCCTGGAGAGATGCCAATGCCTTGACCCAGGAAGTGCCACACTGTGCCCCACACACAGATCTCCAGGCTGAACTGGAAAGCAGAGCAGCAGAGCAGTGTGGCCACTGGCCATCACTTACATGAAGGAACCGTGATAATGTTGACCTGGCTCATGTTGGAGGCTGAGGGCTCTGGGACCCCGGGGTGTATAGACCCCCATGTGATGGTGGCAATGTCTGAGAGTAGGAGTGACCTCTGAGCATTACAGGGATGCAGGACATGGGGGAAGGGTTGTCCTTGGATGGTACTGGCTTATTGGTGGGTGTGGATTCATAACATGTGAGACACTAGGGAAAGGCCCACATTATCGAGGTAGCAGATCCCACACAGAGCTGGCAGCACGGAGTGTTGGCTCAGGATGGGGGAAAGAAGGGACCAGCCAGGAGAGATGGGGGAGGGATCAGAGGTTGACTCATCTTTCTAGGAGGTACTTGTCAGCTTTCCAAGCCCCACCCCTGAGACCCTGGTTTATAGGCAATCTGGCAATGGAGCCCCAGAATTGATTTTGATTTAAACTTTATTTTCATTTATTTTTGACAAAGTGGAAAGAACAGAGAGAAGGAAGGAAAGGAAGGAGGGAGGGAAGGAGGAAGGGAGGGAGAATGAATGGGAGGGAGGGAGGGAGGGAGGGA
>PVHY01003521.1:29860-106659 GCA_004024945.1 Uropsilus gracilis | reverse complement strand
CTAGGGATTGCGGTTCGAGTCCCGCCTGGGGCCCGTAGCGAGACCTAGTTCCAAAAAAATAGCTGGGCGTGGTGGCGCACGCCTGTCATCCCAGCTACCTGGGAAGCTGAGGCTGGGGATTGCTTGAATCTGTGGTACCCCGGGCAACGAGAGCCTGCGGTTCCATAGGCAAAAATAGCAAGACCTAGTCTCAAAAAAAAAAAACAAACAAACAAACAAAAAAAAAAAAGAATTTTTTTTCCCTGCCAAAATTGTATAAATGGGAAAATGCCATTATAAGGGTTTAAACTAATAGGAAAACAGTGAAATCAAAGAAGACACAGGACACAAAATGTTGCTAACTGAATATTAAACACTTTTTTAGACAGAGGCTGATCTTAGTGACTCAGGTGTTATCATTAAGATCTCAAAATTCACGTGTGAATACTTTTTGCATCAAATATAGGATGTTTGAACAAACCAATGCTTAATAGCTCATTAAAGCATGGTCTTTCCTGGCTTAACTTCTGGGAAGACTGTAACATGTATGCATCAAAAGCAAAAAATTAGTGAATAAATAGTAATAGTATGCTTTGAAATTTTATTGATACATGCAGAAATTCTGAAACTGTACTATTTTAGAACTAGAATTTGTCTTCTCTGTATCTGGTCTCTGTGAGCTTCATGTTAGTTATCTAATGGAGAAAAACAAAAATAGCTAAACGTGTGTCATAAGTTATCTTTTCAGTCTAGTATAATTAGTTAGAATTCTTTATAATGGTTCTGGACATAGAGAGATAAATTAAAAACATGATGTTGATAATATGTAGAAATTACAAATAATTTACTCTCAAAAAATAACTGCTGAGTTCATTTTACAAGAGACAAAAATATGGGATAAATCCACCAGAATAACTCAGGTTCTCAGAACTTGAAATGCCAAATGGAGACAGTGACAAGAAATAAATTCTAAGATGTTATGTCTTTGAGTGAAAGTAGAAACCATTTCTGTAGGAATTTCCCCAATGCCATCATAACATCTTTGTTTCGCAAACAATAGATAATGGGGTTAAACACAGGTATCAAAATGATATAAAAAAGGGATAGGTATTTGTCCATTCCTCTGGACTGATTGGATGCAGGTCTCATATACACAATGATGGCTGATCCAAAGAACAAAGTCACAACCAAAAGATGGGAAGAACATGTAGAGAAGGCCTTGGTCCTCCCAGTTCCTGATGGCAGCTTCATGATGGTCGAGATGATTTTCACATAAGATCCCAGAATCAATAAAAAAGGGATAGAAACAACTAAGGCAGCAATCACATAAATCAATATCTCAATCATCCAAGTGTCTCCACAAATCAGCTGAACAACTGGAGGGACGTCACAGTAAAAGTGATTCAAAATGTTACAGTCACAGAAACGTGATGTAAAGACCATGGAGGTGAACCCTATGTCTATTGGAATGGCAGTGGTCCAGCAGACAGTTGCCAGTTGGATACACAGCCTATAGTTCACGATGACAGGGTAAAGTAAAGGGTTACAGATGGCAACATACCTGTCGTAAGCCATAGCAGTGAGAATTAAGCACTCATTTATAGCAAACGTTTCAAAAAAGTACATTTGAACAGCACAGGCCAAAAAGGAAATGGTTCTACCTTTTCTACAGAGGTCAGTTAATAATCTGGGGACAGTAACTGACACATAACATATTTCCAAAAAAGAAAAATTCCCAAGGAAAAAATACATGGGTGTCTGGAGAGAAGGATCAACCTTCGTTATTATGACAATGAGAGTATTTCCCATAAGAATAAAGATGTAAAGTATCAGAAATACACCAAAAAGAAATCCCTGAAGGTTGGGAACATCAGAAAACCCAATCAGGATGAATTCCATCAGTGCAGTGTGGTTCCCAGGGGGAGAAATTTGTCCTGTCCCTTCCATCTAGGACAAAATAATTTCAAGGCTTAAAAGTCATTTCAATCATTTCTGCCTAAATGAAAAGTCAGAAATTTAAATCAATTTCAAGTTTTAATCATATTAAACTACTTCAAAATGATTACAAATAAAACAATGTAAAAGTTAGCTAATGGCTTTATATGCATACACACAAGATACCCAATATTCTTGTTTATTCCATATTTTTGATAACATATTTCAAAATCAATATACAGCAGTTGGGGGAAAATTCAGAACTTTTTTTCCCTGATCATATTTAGGATCATGGATACATGAGTAAGAAGACAAGACAGACAACAACAAAATCAGAGCATCTTGCTAGGGAACATGTTCTCAAATAGCTCTAAGAAACCTGGAATCTTCTCTAAAAGAGCAATGCTTTCCTTCTTCACAAATTCCTTCTGTATTTGCTTTTTATTACTCTTTTCCGTATCCATTCAACACCTTCTAATAATGTGCATGAGCTTCTTGTCCTTGTTTTTGATGTTTCACCTGTGAGCTTTTCTCAGGCACAAATGATAGGGTGGTCCTGAAGTCTCTCATTCATGATCCACTTCAGTCAACCTGACCACATAGTATCTACTAGAAGTAACACAATTTGGCAAGTTCCATGTGCATATAAAGTCTAGAATTCAAAATAATGTATGCATTTTGCATCATTTCACAATTCTTTTCAACTATTTAATAACTCTAGTATGTTCCAAAATTTAGACATTAGGACTAAGAGGATGAACTTATCTCTCTAGGAAGTTATTTAGCAAAGAAATGAAAAACTATTTAAGATAAATTCACCAGATCACATATTACATCAGAACAAAGAGAATGTCTCCTGCTATAAACTCTCTTTCCATCTCTAAGGTTTTGAGTAGCACTCATCTATTAATGACATAACACAATTTTATCAAAAAATAATACATAATGCATATATGTTTTGAGTAATGCATATGTTGAATGTAATATATGTTGATATAACACAGATGTTAATTGCCTATATCTAATTTAGAAACAAATTGGGAAATGCACTAATAGAGCTAATGAGCTCTTTTCCATAATTAAGTTTCATAGATCAAATCTATTTGGTCAGCCAGCACTTGCTCAATCCTCAACCTCAATTTTGCTGTTTTCAACCAAACTGTATATCATTCACTAATGCAAGACAATCTCCTTTCTCAAGATCTTCACATTCTCCTAAGTTCACAGTCATGAGCTTCAAATTTGTTCCATTTCCTAGAAAGCACTCATCATAATTTCTTTTGTAATTCAACCTCCCTTTCTTCCTCTTAGACAACAAATGTCACGTCCCCACAGAGACATCTCAACAAACGAAAAAACCTAACGTTTGTGTGATGACAACTCCACATTCTTAATCAAACCTCAATGGGTTTTAGAAAACATTAAATTAGAAATGATTTTTAAAATTCATGTCCAAAAATATAGAAGTACAACTTGTAATATAAAGTTCTTCATGATAGCAAGTCGATCATATCCTAATATTACATCATTCTTACTATTATGAAATGCTAACTACATTCATGATATATAGTTAAATTTAAATAAAAATACACTATAATAAAATTAGCAGTAGTAAAATGATCATGGCTTACCTTTTCTCATATTATGAAGAAATTGTGAGCTCTTTCATAAAGAATTCACAGTGATGTCATGAGTTCTGCTTTTTATTATCAAGTAATAAATGCAACTGTTTTTCTTCTTGAGTTCATTTTTTTTTAAGTAAACACTTCATCTCTGGGAGGAAACAATCTTATTCATTGCAGAGACATTATTGCTCCAAGTCTAGCTTTAAAAATAATCTGGTGGAAGCAAGGATGTAACCTAGACTGTCTCAGGTTGGATTAGCTTTGTCTTGAAGGTTCTATCTCTGGGGAAGTAGGGTGAGAAGCATTGGTCCTTTGACCACTCCTCTGTCCCTGTCTCCCCATCCTCTCCATCCCTGGAGAGTAGAGCCAGTTTCCATTGTAAGAAGCTGTAGAAGGTAAATTCTCAGGGCAAACATTGGACAATATGTCTATGAAATCTGAAGATGCCAAATTTCAAATTATTAAAACAGCATTTCTTTACCTCAAAGGATGTAGCCTGCAAAGTCTCGGGTTCAGGCTCCTGTTTTTCTTTGTTTTTTTTTTTTTTTTTATTTCAAGTTTTTACAGAACCCTTTTTTCATATCCACATATAATTGATCTTTAGTAGTACATTATCACATTAGAATGAATAAAGGCAATATAGAGAATGTATGTGAAATCTTGAGATATCTCCAGGGAGAAAGTGTGAAGGAAAAATCACTTTATTAAGTTTTTAAAATAATAAGAGTTAGAGTAGAATAAATTTAGTATTGCTATAAATCTTGAGTAAACTTAGTATATTGTGATTTTATGGATTCAATGTTTATGTATTATACATCAATAAATATGTATCTAAGAGCAATGATCTTCAAGAGACAAAAAATAACTGCAGACTTTAGGTTGGTAAGAAAGTTTAACAGCTAGAGTCCTGTTCATCATTTAAATTGAGTTTTTTTGCCACATTTTATTATAGTTGAAAAACTAGGTGGAGACTGTGATAAATAAAAAACAAATTTTAATATTTTATGCTTTTGAGAATAAGTACAACCATTTCTGTAGGAATTCCCCAATGCCACCATAATATCTTTGTTTTGCAGACAATACATTATGGGGTTAAACACAGGTATCAAAATGATATATAAAAGGGAAGGTATTGTCCAATCCCCTGAACTGAGTAGATGTAGGTTTCATATACACAATGGTGTCTGATCCATAGAACAAAGTCACAACCACAAAGTGGGAAGAACAAGTAGAGATGGCCTTGACTTTCCCAGTACTGACTGCAGCTTCATGATGGTAGAAATGATTCTCACTTAAGACCCCAAGATCAACAGAAAAGGCACAATGGCAACTAATTAATCAATCACATAAATCAGTATCTCAATCACCCAAATGTCGCCACAAACCAACTGAATAACGGAGGAACATTACACTAAAAGTGATTCAAAGTGTTAGATCTACAGAAGTTTGCAGAGAAGACCACAGAATTGAACACACTGTGTGATCTGGAATTCTAGCAGTCAGGCAGACAAGAGCAAGCTGGATACACAGTTTACTGTTCATGATCACAGGGAAGAGTGATGGGTTGTAAATGGTGACATATCTCACACATGGCAGTGAGGATTAAACACTCATTTATAGCAAAGGTTTCAAAAAAGTACATTTGAATAGCACAGGCCAGAAAGGAAACTACCTTAATTTTTTTCTACAGATATTTATTAATGATCTTGGGACAGTGACTGACATGTAACGTATTTCCAAAAAGGAAAGATTCCTAAGAAAAAAATAAATGGGGGTCTGGAGGGAAGGATCAACCTATGTTATTATGACAATGAGAGCATTTCCTATAAGAATAAAGATATAGAGTATCAAAAACACATCAAAAAGAAATCCCTGAAGGCTGGGAATATCAGAAAACCCAATCAGGATGAATTCTACCAGGGCAGTGTTGTTCCTAGGGGGAGAATTCTGCTCTACCCTTTTCATCTAAGACAAAATGATTTCAACATTCAAAAGTCATTTCATTCATTTCTGTCTAGCTGAAAAGTCAGAAATTTAAATCTATTTAAAATTGTATCCATATTAAACTAACTCAAAAAAGGTTAAAATTATTAATTTTTTAAAATAACTTTATATCCACTGACACAGGGTAGAAAACCAATTCTCTTGTTTGCTCCATATTTTTGATAATATATTCCAAATCCAATATCCTAAAATTCTTGTAGATAAAATAAAAACTCTTATCCTCTTGATTGTATTTAGGGTTCTGGGTACATGAATAAGAAGTCAAGACAGACAACAGTAAAATCAGAGCAAATCTTTCCAGGGAATGTATCTCAAACAGTTTTAGGTAACCTGGAACCTTCTCTAAAAGGACAATGATTTTCTCTTCATAAATCCCTCTGTATTTGCTTTTAAGTCCTCTTTTCTGTATCCATCCAGTATGTATTTATTTGCTCATAAGATTCTTTTGACGTTTCTTCTGTGAGTTGTTCTCATGCACCAATGGCAAGGTGGTCCTTAAGTCTCTCCTTCCTGGTAAACCTCTTACAACGTGACAATGCAGCAGCATCTGCTAGAAGTAACACACCTGAGCTTGTCCTGTGTGCATATAAAATATAGAATATGAAATAATACAAGAATTTTACATCTTTTCCACAATTCTCTCAACACTTTAAAAGCTCTAGTATATTACAAATTTTAGACATTAGGGGTAGAAGATAAACTTATTTCTCTGGGAAGAAATTCAGCAAAGAAAAGATAAATATTTAAGATAATTTCATCAGTTCACACATTTAAGCAAACCAAAGAGAAAATCTATTACAAACCCTTTTTCTATCACTAGTAGATTCTATATATCTACCATCTGTCTATCAATAACACAATTTTATCAGAAAATAATGCATAATGCATACAATTTTTGAATAATGCATATGTTGAATGTAATATATGTTGTGTATAACACAGATGTTAATTGTCTATATTTGAATTTAGAAGCAAATTGGGAAATGTACTGTAGACATAGTCAAATAAGTTCTTCCAATAATTAAGCTTTTATACATTAAATATATTCAATCTGTTAGCACTGCACTGAATCTTCAACCCTAAGTTTGTTGTTTTCATCCACTCTATGAAACATTCACTAATGCAAGAGAATCTCCTTTCACACAGATATTCACATCCTCTTAAATCCATAGTCATGAACTTGAAACTTTTTCATTTCCTTGAAAATACTGGTCTTAGCTTCTCACTAATTCCACCTCTGTTCCTTCTTCTAAGACAGCAAATTTCACTTCCCACAGAAACACTCTAATAAATGAAAGAATTTATAGTTTCTAAATTTGGTTTCTTTTTTATTACTAATTTTAAAGTCCTTTATCCTCAGTTCAGTGAAACCTGTGTTCTGTCTGTAATCTTTCCAAGCATGCCCTAAAGAGAAATATTCCTAAGGTCATCTGTGTTTATAATGCAAATATAAACAGAAGGGATCAAGGGCCTGGCATATTTTGGGAACAAATATTTACTATAATCTAAATAGAGTGTGGTCCTTTATTCTCTTGCCCTTTCTACCTTTATTTTCTCTGCTGTCCTTATTTCTCTACTGTCCCTGCATTGTGTTGTTCCTTTTTATATTCCCTCACACTCTCAAGACTTATATCACCTTCCCTGAAAATTTGTTTGTTTTTTTCTAGATGGCAATGAAGCAAAATTACAGCATAAAAATTGATTAGTCACAGAGATTTCTCAGATATATGTATCAGGTACTCAACTAATATACATTTTATAGTAATTATTGCAGTTTAATTAAATAAATCTTAAGTAACAATTGATTACACTGTGTGGCCAGTGCTAAGAGAATTGAAACCAATAATAGGGAGTCAACTGAGTTCAATTATTTTTTACAGAGTTTATAGCTTATAAAGTCAGATGGGAAAGTCAGATGTCACCCTGGAAAGTCCCGTTGTCTGTGGAAAGAATTACCTGGTCTTACTGGAGGGTCAAGACTAAGCAATAACTCACACTCTGATTTTGTCAGGTATCAGGAAATCACAGAATCTATGATATTTTAACTTTTAGGGAAAGAAAATAAAAATTATTTCAGAATTATTGGCTTCATATTCTCATTAAGTTCTGTTATCCAAAAGATCACCTGCTGCTTACCCGGGTGTAATTTATAAATACTTGCTGATGGTCCATTGACACTGATTTCTCATTAATCTCATCACACCCTGGGTAACTAAACTCACTGAACAAAGAAATTAATATTGAAATCATGAAATAAATAATAATTTGAATGCAATAAAGAAATAAAATGAAATTTGCATCCTGTGCAAAAATAAACAATGATTTAAGGAAATAGATTCTAAAGGTGTTTCAAAAGAAAACCAGATATATTTTGGTAATATGCCATTATTCTAAATGTCGGAGTCTCATGTTCCTTGATGAGAACATATATAAAAAGAAGTATATGTAAGTGAGAGAGTTATTTTCAGAGGTAGGAAACTTAAATTAGGTAACAGTTTGGAGTCAAAGTTGCACTTGTATTTATATTAGACAATATTATATGCTCATTGTGATCCTTATTAAATTTATCGTTATTATTTGTTCCATTTTCTTTGATCTTGAATTCCATTGATTTTCTTTATCTTTTCATAGAGTAGATGTTTCCCAGTTTAGCAGTGGAAATAAAGAACAGGTTATTAATGTGGCAGTAATACTAAGATTAATATTAATAGAAAATTATTTGTTGTGTAGATACCAATCAGGAGCAATACTCAAGAAAAAAAGATTTTCTCTTATTGGACTTTACTTTTAGTTCTCTCTTTCTCATCTGTACCAGGTTCTTGTATTCTGA
This sequence comes from Uropsilus gracilis, assembly GCA_004024945.1. Classification (NCBI taxonomy): domain Eukaryota; kingdom Metazoa; phylum Chordata; class Mammalia; order Eulipotyphla; family Talpidae; genus Uropsilus; species Uropsilus gracilis. The sequence goes on along the minus strand of PVHY01003521.1, from coordinate 98,286 downwards.
GTGCACAAAATCACTATATTTCTATAGAAATTCAAATGAAATTATATTTAAAAGTCTAAATCCAATCATATTTGATATATAAAATAATTTTAATTACTACTTTTTCTGACCTGATATTTTCTCTCCATTGTAGTCTGAGTTTTCTCTTTATCCATCTTTTATTTTAACAGAAGATGGCCTTACTATGCAGTGTGGAAAAATTTGGTTATCAGAAACTAGTACTGTTACCAGTAATCTGAACATGCTATCCACAGTATTAATAATCTCACCATGTGTTCTCTCTTTTTTTTTTTTTTTGCATTGTGAATAAGTAGGAACTGCTATTATTCACACTTTGAAGAAAAAAAAAAACCTAAATGCTAAGAAATGTTAAACAACTCACACAATGTGAAGAAGCTAGTATCATCTGACTTAACACTCAGCAGTATGATACCAACCCCACATCCTTAATCAAACCTCAATGGGCTTGAGAAAACATTAATTAAGAAATTATTTTTAATTTAATGTCCAAAAATGCATAAGTAAAACTTACAATAGTAAATTCTTCATGATGGCAATTTGACTTTATTCTATTATTGCATCATCCTTACCATTACGAAAATGAAAGCCTGACTACATCTACAGTCTATATAATGTTCAAAAGACATCACACACAAGCAATAAATGTGTACATTTTTAAACTTTGATTTTTTTAGTTTAAAAATGCACTATAATAAAATTAGCAGGAGTAAAATGATCATGGTTTACCTTTTCTCATTTTATGAAGAAATCATTGAGTGCTCTTTTGTAAAGAATAGAGAGTGATACCATGTATTCTGGTCTTAATTATCAAGTAATAAAATCAACTCTTCTTTGAGCTCGTATTTTCTTAAATTAACAGTTCATCTCAGGTAGGAAACAAACTTTTATTCACTGCAGAGACATTACTGCTCCAAGATTTACTTTAAACTCAATAATCTGGTGGAAGTGAGAGAATAGCCTAGACTGTCACAGGTTGGATTAGCAGTGCCAAGAAGGTTCTTTCTCTGAGGAAGTGGGATGAGAAGCTTTGTCCCCTGACCTCTCATCTGTCCCTGGCTCCCCATCTTCTCCATCTCTAGGTAGTAGTGCAAGTATCTATTGGCAGAATCTGTAAAAGGCAAATTCATGGGACTAACATTGGATAATATTTGTATGGAATCTGAAGATTTTAAATTTCAAGTCAATAAAACAACATGTCCTTACCTCAATGAATGTAACTGGGAAAGTCTCAAGATTTCAGGCAATATACTGATCTTTTAGGACCACCATGTCTCTGATCTTTAGTTAGTTATAGGTTCTCATGTCAGAATAAAGTAACTTGGATAATGGATACTGAGTTGAGATTTCAGCAGGGTAAAAGTGTGATGGGAAAATGATGTTAGATGGTTTCTACAACTGTAAGAAACATAGTAGAATACTTTTGTTGTTGTTAGGAGTAGCAAAATGTGATTTAGTGTATTCAATTCTTATGCATTATGTAAATATGTAACCATAAGCAATAGTCTTGAAGAGACAGAAAGAAAGTCAGCCTCTAGGTTGGTCATAAAGTTTGACAGCTAGAATTCTGTTCATCCTTCAAATTGAGTTGTTTGGTCAAATTGTATGACAAGTGACCTAATATTTCTAAAGACAAAGTGAACTATTTCGAAACAACAACAACAACAAATCCCTCCAAGAGAATTTCCATTTGAACTTGATTACGTAATGCTTTAACTTTCATTCATTACTTTGGCATTCTTTCCTTCTTATAAACTTTGATTCCCTTGTTTATTGTAAACATCTTGCTGCAATGACATTGACATTTATTAATACAAAAATATTCAAGGATTCAATAATTTGAAGACACAATTTACAACTAGGTTATTTAAGTTCCCCAAATCAATGATTAAAAGGTGGTATATTATTTTTCCCATTGCTGAAGAGGAGTAAAATGTCAGTGAAAGGCAGTATGAAGTGAGATCACCAAGCAGTTTGTCTGGACAGCAATGGAAGCAATAAAGTGATGCAATCATCTATATGGGATATGATAAAGACCAGGCACAGATGGAAGCATTGTGCACACTGTATATTAACTTTCATAGGTGTTTGTGGATATACATGGCAAATAAGCAATCCATTCTGCTTTGAGTCTCAAATGTACCATTTAAAAAATAATCACTTAGAAAATATAATAGCTGTCACACTCCCTCTCCTCACTGACATTATCTTGTCATGCACTGAATTATGTTCAACTGAACCTTGAAAACTCCATAAAAAATTTTCTTTATATTCAGTGCTTTATCATTTTCTTACTCAAATAAATTCAACAATCTCATTTGAGAATAATATTTCTCTGTCAAGTATTTAATGCATGTGTCTTTAAGTGTATAATCTTTACTCATATCCTGGATCTCTTCATTGTATTTTGCACCATGTTAGACATTTATAAGCATCCACACACTCCAATTTCCTTCATTTCTCATTCTCTTCATTATCTGTAGGGTATGTCTCAGTCTTCGTGCAGGCCCATTTGATGACCTTCACAATCACTTGCATTAACACGTAGATCAACCTCACCAGTTTCCATTCATTTTTGCCTAGGAATTTGTAAGTTCTACTCCACTAGCAAATTTGAAGTTCACAATAAGTTCTTATACTAAGCAGCATTATCATACCCTATGTGAGCTTCTCAGAACTTATTCCCCTTATAACATAAAGTTAGTTCCCCTTCACCAAGATCATCTGCTCATCCCCCTGCCTGCCAACAACCATTTTCTGAGTTTGAGTTTTTGTTAGATCTACAGATAATGATGCCACTTAGTTCATGTCATCTGAATCTGGTTTATTTCCCTTAACTTTTTTGCTCTCCAAGTTCACTCAGGTTATCATACAATTTAGGATTTCTCTCATCTCTTCAAAAGAATATTTTTTCATTATATGTGGTAATAATGATATTTCTTTATTATTTCATACTTTAATGGACACATGGTTTGTTTCTATAGCTTAGTTATTATGAATAATATTTTAAAAATAATGGAAGTCTGATTTCTCTTAAGAGTTTTGTTTCAATTACTTGGAATATCTACCAGAAATGGGATTGTGGGAATCAAAGTATTTTATTTTTATTTTTTGAGAAATTCCATTTTTTTCCTTGGTTCTACCAATTACTTCCTGGGATGACTGTTTGGAACTGCACTGAGTGAGTTCTCTTTGCTTATATTCTTATTAATATCTTTTATCAAAATCTCTCTTGATTGTGAAAATATAAATCCTACCAGATATAAAGATAGATATGTAATTTTGACTTGCATTTCCCTGATGATTAATGCTATAAAGCATCATTTAATATACTAATATACCTGTACACTATTTGCATATATATATATATATATATATATATATATATATGGGAAATTTCTATTCAAACCCTTTACTCATTTTCCAATTGGTTTATTTAGGCTTATTAATTGATATAGAGTTATGAAGTATCTTCCTGTATTTTAGATAGTAATATCTTAGCAGATATACTTTTTTTTTCTATTCTTAGGTTTCATTTTCTTGGTACTATTTTTGCTAGGTATGCAAAATATTTAATGTGGCATATTCCCATTTGTTAACTTGCTGCTGTTTCTGTGCTTTTGGTGTCAGATCCATATAAATCAGTCTGCTCTGTAAATATCTGGTGTTTGTTTTTTATTGTATTGTTTTATTTCGTTGCACAAAAATTCTCTCCATTTCCTTCCACTTTGTTGAAAATGGCTGTGTTCCATCATTTTATGGCTATATAGTACTCTATGACATATATTCCTTGTTTTCTTGACACAATTAAACATTGTGTTTTGGTTACCTCTTTTCCCCAGTTATTGTAAATAATGCTTCTATGAATATGAGGGCTGATGGCCTTTTTCTGGTGATCTCATATACTGTGAATCTATGCCTAAGAGTGGGATCGTTGGTTGTATGTAAAGTCAACTGAAATTTGATTTAACAACAACATCCAGGATGTTTTCTGCCATGGTTGAACCAGTCCACATTCCCACCCAAAGTGTAATGGGATCCTTTTCCCCTCATTCTCTCCAACACTTGTTATAGGATATATTTTCAATAGCACAATCTCAGGCATAAAAGGATATCTAAATGATATTTTAATTTGTATCTCTTTTACTAGAATTACCACTGAATATTTTTACATGAACCCCTACAAAAGGTAGTATTTTTTTCAATAAAATAAGTACATTTAAGGTAAAATAAACATTTTCTCCTGTGCATACAGATACATTCTGTCATTTAGTTAGAAAATGTGTTTACATAGGTGATACCATGGTGGAGAATGTTGTGGCTACAATGATGTAGGAAAAATATATTTATAATCAACTAAAAATAGGAAGGATTGTTTAAATGATACACTATATCACTGGTAAAATTACATTATTTTAAAATTAGATATCAGTTTTATAATGAAATTGTTGTCTTACTTTTTCATTTCTTTCATCTTACATTGGAATTTTATTTGAGCAAAGAAAATTTCAGAAATTATGCATATGTAAATGCTAAAATTGCCTTAAGGCAAATCCTGATTATAAATATGCCACATGTCATGGGGAGTGGATATATGAGCAAAGCTCTTTGTACACAAAAGAACCTCATAGGAAGTAAGGTGGGAAATCCTAAAGCCTGAGAAGGTTGTTGACAAGAAGCACATAGAATATAGTGGTAGGAAAATGGATATGACCATTATGGGTTTAACAAATTTGCAATTGTAACATTCAAACTTAACTTTCATACATTCCCTCACAGCTTTTCTTCTGTGATTAAGACCTTATACAACCTCTCAAAGAAAGAATGGACAATTGATTATTTGTCCTTCAAGATGGTAGTTTGAGACAACAAAGTATACACACAGTAAAGATTTTAAAGATTTTATATAAAAGATTTTATGTAAAACTTTTTCAGTTATTCAAATGTCTGTTCCTGCACAAATTATCTATTTCAATTATAATTAAAGACAAGACATGATAATTATAATCAAACTGTTTTAAATAACACAATGAAAATGTAAGGAGTTAAGTTGCTGAATAGAGGAATACTGAATTTCAGAATGAAAATCTTCTTGTCACTTTAGATCCTTAGCAGATCTAATTTTTAAGGAATCAACTGAGAAATTTCTAATAAAAGAAGATGAAATGTAAATTTATTTAACGTGTTACCCACACTTATCATGTATTCTAATCCTTTCTTCTCATCCTTTTATAAGTTTATACTCTAAACATTGATAGAAGCAGCTATAACATCAGTAGTTAGAAGTTTGCTCTAAATCACACTTCAGTACAATCTAGTTTATATAATGTTTATTATTTTTCAGACAATATATTGACATTAGTAAAATATAAAAGAAGAGATCTTAGGATGCAAATTTTGAATAATATTGTAAATCTTAACAACAATAATGTTGCATAAAGACCGCAAGGATGACCAGTAAAACAAAGGCAGTTGCACTGTCCAAGGTGCTAAGAATGCTCATGTGATAAGGAACCAGCACACCACTTCTCAGGGAGGTTCACTCCAACTGAGGTAATTGGCAGTATCCTTGGTCAAGCCTCTCCTCATTCCCTACTCCCTTTTTTCTGTATCCCTCCTACTTATCATTGAACCCCTTGGGAGCTGAGCACACTGACTGATAGAAACCATACCAAGTGTAACAAACTACAATACGCAGCATGATTCAAAGCCTTCCTTCTTATTCAATTGTTATAAAAAGACTGTCCCACAAATAAAATTCACTGCATACTTCCTTTCCTGCAGTTCTCCATCTGGTTTAACCTACACACTGTGTCCAGGTTCCAGGTTCACTAGAAACCAACAAATAGTAGTGATAACCATCAATAACTCAAATTTATTGTCTAAGATAGCTCTATAAATTGGATTGAGTTTGAATACAATTTATTTTTTAAATAACTGCTAAGTTTATTTTATGAAAGATAAAATATCAGTTTAATAATTAGAATATTCAGATACATAGAAAATTGGAAATAATAAAAAAACAATATAAATTAAAGAAATAATGAAACGTTATGTTTTGGAGTGAAAGTACAGCCATTTCTGCAAGAATTTTCCCAGTGCCAACATAACATCTTTGTTTCTCAGACAATAGATAATGGGGTTAAACATTGGTATCAAGATGGTGTAAAAGAGAGAAAGGTATTTGTCAATACCTGTGGAGTGAGTGGACTTAGGTTCCATGTACACAATGATACCTGATCCAAAGAACAAAGTCACAACCATGAGATGGGAAGAACAAGTGGAGAAGGCCTTTGCTCTTCCTGTTGCTGATGGCAGTTTCATGATGGTGGAGATGATTCTCACATAAGATCCGAGTATTAACATGAAAGGGACAGTGACATTGAAAGTAGCAAACATATAGATCAATATTTCAATCAATAAAGTGTCCCCACAAGCAAGCTGAACAACTGGAGGGACATCACAGAAAAAGTTGTTCATCTGGTTAGATCCACAGAAGGGTAAGGAGAAAATCTCATAGATGAGCCCAATGGGTACTAGAATCCCAATAACCCAACAGGCAGTTGCCAGCTGTATACACAGGTTGCTGTTCATGATGACAGGGTATAGTAATGGGCTGCAGATGGCAACATACCTGTCATAAGCCATGGCAGTGAGGATTAAGCACTCAGTGGCTCCCAAGGTCACAAAGATATACATTTGAAGAGCACAGGTCAGAAAGAAAATGCTTCTATCTTGTCTACAAAGATCTGCTAATAATCTGGGGACAGTGACAGACACATAACATATTTCCAAAAAGGAAAAATTCCTAAGGAAAAAATACATGGGGATATGGAGGGAAGGATCAAACTTAGTTATCAAAATAATGAGACTATTTCCCATCAGAATAGCAATGTAGATTGTGAAAAATATGCCAAAAAGAAATCCTTGAAGGTTGGGAACATCAGAAAACCCAATCAGGATGAATTCCACCAGTTCGGTGTAGTTCCCCAGTGGGAAATTCTGTCCTGTCCGTTCCATCTATGAACAAAATAATTTGGGTTTAGAACTCAGTTCAATCATTTGATCCACCTAAAACTATGATGTAATAACTCATTAATTTTAAATACATTGGCACATGATGAATCCTCAGCTTTCTTATTGGTTTGTGTTATATTTTTGCTTATATAACTCAAACTGAAATTTTAAGAGGATAACATTAAATTTATATCCTGCTGATACCTAGATTTATTTGGAGTAGATATATCTAAGTAACAAAAGAAAATGTATAATGCCCTGAGAGTAAAGCTTGTTGGGGACCTTTATTCAGACAGCTTTAGGATACATGGAACTTTTCTAATAAGAAATGCTTCCCCTTTCTTTTTAACATAGTCTCTATTTGCCTCAGTTTTCTATTACTCCTGCCTTGTACCTTTCAGTTGCAACCTTTAATGTTCTTTTGCATTATGTTTGCTTTATCTCCTGTGACTTACTCTCAGTTAATCCAGGGGCAAAGTGGTCTGGCTCACCATCTTGTTCACTGAACCCAGTCACTCACCAACTATTTGTACTAGAAATAATTCATCATCACATCCCTATGAGCACATAAAATATAAAGTGTGCAATAAAGTAAAATTTTATTAAACATTATTATTCCCATATCAATCCCCTCAGATTTTAACATTATTTTCAATTACACTAAGTATATTCCATTTTTAAGGCTAGAAAATATTTAATAAATGCATTTATCTATGAGATAATTTGCAAATAAGAGAAAAAGAAAAAAATGTCAGAGAATTTGATCTTGAAGGTCAAACAGGACAGTAGGCTAAATGGGATTATCTGATGTTATAATCATCTTATTATCGCAAATATGAGAACTTGAATGTCACTCTGTGAGGAAAGTGTTAATTTATAATGCCTAAAGAGTATATAATATGCAATTAAATATTTATGCTATGTTTATAGAGTGCTATTTATAAACACATTCTAAATATTTTCATCTGAATTCTGAATACAGTACCTATAATATACTACACACTTAACCTAATCATCTGTTCAATAATAATTTTTAAATCAAAAAGGGTGTCCTACACTACGAAGAATGTCAGTCCTCAGTTTTTGTTGTTTTCATCCACTCTTTGTATCATTCATGTACATGAAAAATGCCCATTTTCCAGATTGATTGCCACTGAATTTTAAATTCTCATTGTCATGAGTTTGGAACTAGCTTTATTTACCAGACAAAATTCATCTTCACCTTCCTATAAAATATAATTCCCCTTTCTTTTTCTACAACAAAGAGGTCTTCTTATAACCCAGGAGTCAAAAATGGATGGACAAGTAGTAACTTCTGCTTAATAATTTTTAGTTCTCCCTGGTCCTACGTCGCTTCCTCCTCTGTTCACAGGATCCTGGATGCTGACCGTACTATTCCAAAGCACACCCTGAAGGGAACCTCCCTCCTGACTGCTCCCCTGTTATCATTTACAGATGTCAACAGAAGGGACCAAGGAACAGATGCTTTAAGAAGTTAAAATGTCCTCTGAATTGAAATTCAATTCACCTCTCTTGTCTTGTATTTCCTACATGGTTTCTAAGATGCTGCCACTTTTCTCCTTTTATTTCTTGGTAGTTATTCCCATTTTTTACCTTTTCAAAATTGACAAGGTTTCTATAACCTTCTCTGCTTGTATGATTGTTTTAAAAAAATTACAACTGGTGGACAACAACTAAAAAGAGTATTTAGTTTACAGACAGATTTGTTTAATGAATATATTATGTAATGAGGCAATATGTAACATATATTATAGTCCATTATGGACAAACACTCCATACAGCTTAAATGCAAAGCTTGCCAAATATTAAGAATGATGATGATGGTGATTACTATTAGTTCAATGTTGTCTTTGCATAACTTATAGACTTGCAGGAAAGTCAAACAGGAAAATTAGGTGTCACCATGGGAAGTGTAGTTCTCCATGGAGTGAGTTACCTGGTCTGCAGGAGCACCACATTCTTAAGGAAGTGACAGCCACTCTGATGCTGTCTCAGCAGTCAAGGGACACAGAGTCATTTTAGCATTTTCAGTTTTAAAATAAGTGAGGAAAAATTAATTTCAGGTAACACAGGCCCTCACTCCCTCCTTCTGTTAAATACAAATAAATGTCCACAGATGAGTGGTTCATAAACACCTGCTGATGGGTCTGAAACAATTTCTACAGACTCTGCCATCTCACAAAGGTATCTAGAAAACTCACTAACCAAAGGAATTGAATACTGAGTCACTGAAAATGAAATTGGATATTTTCTGGTACTATAAACCAATTCAAATTGTTGATGCTTAATGTCCCTTGCTTGAAAGCGTACACGAGATTTGATAATAATGTAACTCAGTGAGATGCTTTATAGTTTAGCAAGTAACTCTAGCAGGTACTTAAAAAGATGCAGTTGTAGATTCACTAGACATTATATGATCATTATTATACCTAGGCATGAATCATTATTCTTTTAACTGCTATCCCTTTTCTTCATCTCGAGGTTTGCTCATTATTCATGCAGTTGTGGAGTAGATATTTCCCAATCTAGCATAGAAAACAAAGAACAAGTATCAATTTGTCAGGAACACTGAGCTTTGAATTAGTAAACTGTTCTATGCTGGTAGAAGAAAACCTGCACCAAAACCTGAGGAGAAAACATTCTAACTTTACTGGGATGTTATTTTTAGTTTTTTTTTTTTTCTCTGACATGTACCAGTATCTTCTATTTTGAGCACATGAAACAATACGCATTTTTTAGATATAAAATTAAATTTGAAATTCTTACTCAAATCTTATTTAATATATGAGAGTATACTTTCAAGGAAAAATAACCCACATTTTTTTTCTTTTCTGAATTTGATCTACCCTCTCCAAAAAAATGAAAAGTCCATTAGCAGTTTTACTACAGTTTGTAGAGTTAGATCTTTAAGAGTTCTAAAAGGAGCTGTCATGGCTATGTTGTTTGGGATAGTCTGGTTATTTGAAATAAAAACTTTTGGAACAGTTTTTTCACTTTTATTGTATTGTAACTGTTCTGTTAAAAACTTGCCCAAATTTTCAAATCTATTATATTCTGAGCAAAGTGGGTGCTGTTTTATTTCCATTTGCATAAAGATCATGAAGCTCGGAGAGGCTAAGTGACCTGTCCAGAGTCAAGGAGCTAGCGTCTGTGCCAGCTCATCAAACACGGTGAAATGCAGACCCCACATTCTTAAACAAGACTCAGTGGTTTTTATAATTCATTCTTGACATGGTTTTGAATGCAGTATTCTGGAAAATATAAGTAAAACTATCATTTAACACCATTCACAATAAAACTTGCATTTCATGTCCATTTATCATTTTCTTCACTGTTACTAAAATAAAGGCTGATTACTCACATTTCCAGTAAGTAGAGAGATCTATCTAACAAATATATCAAGTAGAGAGATCTATCCAACAAATTAATTTGATTGGAAAAAAATTAAGTGTTTTTGTTATTGTGATTTATGAGTTTTAAAATAGAGTAAAATAAAATTAGCTGGGAAAAATAATCTCTGCTTACCTTATTCAGATATGGAGAAATCACTGTGTTGTTATTTTATAAGGAGTAGGGTGTGGTGTCATATAATCTCTGGTTATAATTATCAACTGCAAATCCAATTTAATAAATTCTTCCTTGATCTCATGCTTCGTTTAAATCCACAGTAGACCTTAGTTTGGAAATTGTCCCTTATTCACTTTGTGGTCACTGGGTTTCCAAGATATGTTGGGTTTTTAAATGGAGAAATCTGTTTTTAAGTGTAGCCAGGAGATGAGCAAGGCTCTGTCCGGTTGGGCTAGCAGTGCCTGGAAGGTTCTGTCTCTGGGGAAGAGGGTGAGGACCATTAGCCTCTGACCACTCTTCTACCTCTGGCTCCCCATTTTCTCCAACTCTGGGGAGTAGAGCAAGCCCGCAGCTGGGAAAGGCTAGATAAAGCATTCAGAGTCTTATGTTGGACAACATGTATATATTAAAATTTGAATACCATTTTTTAAAGGACTAAAACACAATGTGTTTAGTCCTTTATTTATTGAGGTAAACACAAGCATAGTCTAGCTTGTAGCTTAGGTCCTCTTTTCAGAGGGGACCATCATATATCCCTGAATGGAGGGAAAGTGTATGAAAGAAAGTAAGAATTTGGACAAGTGAATATAGTACTGTAAGTCTAAGGGTTTTCTCTGTTGACAAAGTTGAAATACAAAACTGATATTTGAAATTTTACTGATATCTGGAAAAACACTGAAATGATATGAGGGTTTTATAAAATTAATAGAAGAAAGGAGGAAGAGAGTGAATTTGATGAAAATAAAGTATTGTTACTAGATATATATTACACAGGCTTTTTTTTTTTTTTTTTTTTTTTTTTACAGAGGCTGATCTTAGTGAGTCACAACCACTTATTTGTGGCTTTGCTCCCCATTGAAAGTAGGGAACTCCTTGCTCATGTAGAAGGTGTCTCTGCATGGGAAGCTTAGCTCCAGCATGAGAAACATTGTTGGTGTTACTTGGTGATATGTCTTCACTCTCGTGTCTCAGCATTCCCAACCTTGCTCTTTTGGAGCAAGTGATGGGTGTGTTTGGGGCTTTTATTTCTCTATCTCTTCTAATATATCTGTTTCTGGGTTATTCTTTGCACTTTCAAGCTGAGGAATGACTGAGGTGAGAATGAAAGAGAGGGAGACACCCCCTCCTCCCAAGCCTGCCTGAACCCTGACAGGTTCCCACCCCCATCCCATAGGAGGAAAGGGTGGAGCCGGACCCCAGGCCTCAGCAGAGATTGCAGGGTTGCCCTTAGTGTCCCTCAGAGGGGAGCCACCCCCTATTTCCCCTCCCCCAACACTTGTACCTTCCACTCCAGAGAGCACAGTTGCAAGGCCTCCCATTCAGGTTGCAGTACCAGAAGGGCAAGAAAATTGTCAAAATGGTTTTATAATTAATCCTTTTAGCCTAATGTATTGAGGTAGAACTCTTTTATTTTAAAGAAAATAATTTGTTTCTGGACATATATAAATTGTAAATATTATTATGATAATGTACTGGAATCTTAAAAACAAGGGAATCAATAATCTTTAGTTACTCCATTGTTCTTTAAAGGTATCTCTATAGCTATTATACAGTTTAGGAGTAATTTATCATTAAAAATACCTGCTGAGTTTACTTTATGAGAGACAAGAATATGAGTCCATCAATTTATAACAATTCAGATTCTTAGAATAACTAAAAGGCCAAAATAAGATAAATAAGAGGCAATTTTCAAAAATTATGCTTGTGGGTCACAGCACAATCCCTTTTTGTAGGAATTTCCCCAAAGCCAACATGACATCTTTGTTTCTCAGACAATAGATAACGGGGTTACACACTGGGATCAAGATGGTGTAAAAAAGGGAAAGGTATTTGTCCATTCCTGAAGAGTGAGTGGACTTAGGCCTGAAATACACAATGATGCCTGATCCAAAGAACAAAGTCACAACGATGAGATGGGAAGAACAAGTAGAGAAGGCCTTGGCTCTCCCAGTTGCAGATGGCAGCTTCATGATGGTGGAAATGATTCTCACATAAGAACCCAGGATCAGCAGAAAAGGCACAATGACAACTAATGCAGCAATCACATAAGTCAGTATCTCCATTGTAAAAGTGTCCCCACAAACTAACTGAACAACTGGAGGAACATCACAGAAGAAGTGATTCATCTGGTTATTTTCACAGAAGGTTGCAGAGAAGATCACAGAGGTGTACCCTATGTGTATTGGAATAGCAGTGGTCCAACAGATGGCTGCCAGTTGGATACACCGCCTGCTATTCATGACAACAGGATACAGTAATGGGTTGCAGATGGCAACATACCTGTCAAAAGCCATAGCTGTGAGAATAAAGCACTCAGTGTCTGCCAAAATCAGAAAGAAATACATCTGAATAGCACAGCCCACAAATGATATGTTTCCGGTTTGTCTACAGAGATCAGCTAATAATCGAGGGAGAGTAACTGATACGTAACATATTTCCAAAAAGGAAAAATTTCCAAGGAAAAAGTACATGGGGGTCTGAAGAGAGGGATCAAGCTTAGTTATCATGATAATGAGACTATTTCCCATGAGAATAAAAACATAGATTAGCAGAAATACACCAAAAAGTAATCCTCGAAGGTTGGGAATATCAGAGAACCCAATCAGGATGAATTCCACCAGTGCAGTGTGGTTCCCCAGTAGGGAATTCTGTCTTGTCTGTTCCATGTATGAGCAAAATGATTTCAAGGCTTAGAAGACACTGCAATCATATCCACCTGGCTATAAAGTGTGAAACATAAATTGATTTTAAAAAATCAATCTTATTAATAGATTTTTAATATATTAAAGACATGATTTAAAAAGATAAAATGATGGCTTTATTTTCTTACACACAGGATGCCCAATAATCTTGTTTGCTCCATATTTTTGATAAGATTTCAAATTCAATATGCTAAAATTCTTGGAGGTAAACTTAGAACTATTTTTCTCTTTTTCATATTTAGGATTATGGATATATGAGTAAAAAGACAAGTCATACACCTGCAAAATCAAAGTACATCTTTCCAGAGAAACTGTTCTCAAACATCATAGTGGAACCTGGAACCTTTTCTAAAAGATAAATGTTTTCCTTCTTCATAAACTCCCTCTGTATTTGCTTTTTAGTCCTTGTTTCCTGTGTCCATCCAGTACCTTCTAATTTTGTCATAGGAGTCTTCTGTTGCTTAGGTTGTTTCTCCTGTGAGTTGTTCTCAGTCACCCAAAAGCTGAGTGGTCCATAATTCTCTTCTGACTGATTCGTCTGGCCAAACAGTAACTACTAGAAGTAATGCACCTCAGCAAGTCTGTGACACGAAATCTAGAATGTGAATTGGTATAAGAATTTTGCACTCTTTCCACCATTCGCTCAATATTTTAACTCTAAGTGTATTCTGAATTTTAGACATTAAGAGTAATGATGAAATTATATCTTTAGGAAGTAATTCAGCAAAAATTATAAATAAAATATTTTTTAAAAAATTCATCAGTTTGCACATTGCAGAAGTCTGGAAAATAAAACAACCACCCTCTTTCCATCTCTAAAAGAAGGTTTTGAATAGCTATCATCTACCTAGCTATAATCTATTTTTACCAAGACATAATAAATACTGTATACAATGTCTGAATAATAAATATATGTTGACTGAATATATGCTGTCTATAACACAAGCTCTAATTGTCTATATCTGACTTTAGAAACAAAGTGGGAAAAGGGAAAAGTCTAGTGTAGACTTAGAAAATCAGTTTTTTTTTGAATAATTACGCATTTATAGATCAAATATGTTTAGTCTGCCTGAACTGTGCTTAGTCCTCAACCTTGATTTTGTTGTTTTCATCCAACCCATGTGTCCCACACAGCAGCCAATTTCCTGTTGATCTCAACAACCAAGCCCAGAGTAACTAAATTCACTGAACAAAGAACTTAGTGCTGAAATCATGAAATAAATAATGATTTGCATTCAAAAAATTGAAATATAATGAAATTGCATACAGTTTAGAAATGAGTGATGAAAGAATGCATTTCTAGAGATATTTTAAAAATAAAATTATATATATTTTGATAATATATCCTAATCATTAAAGTTTCTATTTCCTTGTTGAAAATACACAGCCGGGTACGGTGGCTCGTGCTTGTAAGCTTCAGCCTATGAAGTGGCCGGGGCTAGGGATCGCGGTTCGAGTCTTGCCTGGGGCCCGTAACGAGACCTAGTTCCAAAAAATAGCTGGGCGTGGTGGCGCGCGCCTATAATCCCAGCTACCTGGGAAGCTGAGGCTGGGGATTGCTTGAGTCTGTGGTACCCCAGGCAACGAGAGCCTGCGGTTCCCAGGCAAAAATAGCGAGACCTAGTCTCAAAACAAACAAACAAATAAAACAAAACAAAAATAAATAGAATACACAGCAAAAAGAATATGTAACTGAGGGAGTTAATATCAGAGGTAGGAATCATAAAATAGTTAACAGATTGTTATAAAAAATGCACTTGTAGTTCTATCAGACATTATTATATAATCATTGTGATACTGAATTTGTCATTCTTATTTCAATTGATATCTGCTTTGATTCATCTTGAATTTAATTCATCTTTAACCTAGTCATGGAGTGGGTGTTTTTCATTCTAGCAGTGGAAATAAGTAAATAACATCCTACAAATTTGGCAGGAAAGCTCTTAAAATTAGTAGATATTTCTATATTGTGTGGAACCAACCACAGCAATATCTGGAAAAAACAAAACAAAACTTTTTCTTATTGATTTCTTAGTTTTCTCTCTCATCTGTACCAGTCTCTTGTATTTTGAAAACATAAAATCATTATATTTTTAAATATAGACAAATGAAATTATATTTAAAAGTCTGACTCAAATTTTATTTGATGTGGGAAGATATATCTCAGAATAGCCTTCTTAGCTATATTTTTTACTGATGTGATATACTCTCTCCATTAACAATGGGTTACAATGAAGTATCAGCATAGGAATACTGAGTTTTCCCTTTAGAATCTTCTATTTTATTGGAAACCACTTTGACTATGCAGTGTGCAGAGATTTGGTTACTAGAAAATGTTTTGTTGTTGCTATCAATTTGAATGTGCTATTCATGTGTTAATAACCTCACACATGTGTTTCTTTTGTTGAATTGTGAATAAAGTAGGAACTGTTATTATTCACATTTTGCAAACAACCTCCTACATGCATAGAAAGGTTAAAAATCCTTGCCCAATATCAACATTAGTGTAATCTGACTTAACACTCAGCCGACTGATGCCAACTCCACATCTAAATTCAAACTTCAGTGGACTTCAGAGAAAATTAAGTAAGAAATCATTTTTGAATTTATAGTTCAAAAATGCATATGTAAAGCTTGTAATATAAAACCCTTTATGATAGCAATTTGATTTTATGCTAATATTACATCATCTGTACTATTATGAAAATGAAAGACTGACTACATATACAGTCTATATTTCAAGTTCTGAAGAAAGGGATATGTGCATTTTTAATGTGTATGTGCTTTAAAAAGACTCTATAATGAAATCAGAAGGAGAATATAATCATGGCTTACCTTTGCTCATTTTATGAAGAAATTGTCAGCTCTTTTATATAGAATTAAGAGTGATGTCATGAATTTTGGTCTTTATTATCAAGTAATAAATTCAGCTACTACTATTCTTTCTTGAGCTTATATTTCTTAAATCAACAGTTCATCTCAGGTAGAAAATCACCTCATATTCACTGCAGAAACATTACTGTTCCAAGACTGACTATAAACTCAATTCTTTGGTGGAAATGAGAAGGTAGCCTATACTGTTTTAGGTTGGAATAGCAGTGCCAAGAAGGTTCTGTCTCTGGGGAAGTGGGGTAAGAAGCATTGGCCCCTGACCTCTCCTCTGTCCCTGGCTCCCTATTCTCTCCATCTCGGGGGAATAGAGCAAGTTTCCACTGGGAGAAACTGTAGAAGACATATTCACGGGGTAGTATTGGACAATATTTGTATGAAATCTGAAGACACTAAATATCAATTTATTGAAACACTGCATCTTTACTTCAAAGAATGTTGACTGGAAAATCTCAAGAGCTCAGGCAACATACAGATTTTTTTTTTTCAAGATCTTTTGCTCATATTGACATATCATTCATTGAACTTTGGTTATAGATTCTTATGTCAGAATAAATAAAGTGACGTGGAGAATGCACACTGAGTTGATATTTCACTAGGGAGAAAGTGTGAAAGGGACAACAATATTACATGGTTTTCAATACTAGCAGATACAGAATAAATTTTACTTTTGCTAGGAATTTTTAGTAAAGATGTGTTTTATTATTGTAAAATATGTAAAATATTATTTTACATATTTACATATTATTGTAAAATATGTAAAATATGTAAAAATTGTAAAATATTTATTGCAAAATATGAATTCAGCATTCTATTCTTAGGCATTCTGTAACTATGTAACAATAAGCGATGTTCTTCAGGAGACACAAAAGCAGTCAGTCTCTATCTAGGTTGGTCATAAGTTTGACAGCTAGAATTCTGCTCATTCTTTAAATTGAGTTGTTTTGTCCTGTTGTATGAAACGTGACCTAATATTCCTGCAGGCAAAGTGAAACATTTCAATGAAAGATCCATTTTTCCAATAGAACCTCCATTTGAACTTGATTTCATGTTTTAACTTTTAATCTATATTCTGACATTCTTTCTTATTATATACTATTTAACTCTTTATTGAGAACATCTTCCTGCAGTAACATTAATATTTATTAATACATGAAATATATAGGGATTCAATAACTTGGAGAACACAATTTACAGCTAGTTTATTGAAGTTCTCCAAATCACTACTAAAAGATATTATGTTCTTCCCATGCAAGAAAGGAGTAAAATGCCAGTGAAAGGCACTATGAAATGAGAACATCATGCATTTAGAATAGGAGCATCAGGGGTGGTAGGCTACCAGGAGGTGATGCAATCACCTATGTGGGAGATGGTAGAGACCAGGGGCAGATGGAAGCATTGTGCACACTGCATGTTATTAACTCTGAGAGGTGTTTGTGATTTGCATGGAGATTATACATAGCCATTTTGTTTCTGAGACTCAAATTTACATACAAAACAGTCACTAAGACTAAGTTAGGGATCTGCTAACCCACAATATCTTGTCAATCACTGAATTATACTGAATTGAACTTAGAAAATGTCCAGTGCTTTATCACTTTCTTACTCAAAGAAGTTTACAAATCTTATTTGAGAGTAATGTTTCTTTGTAAAGTATTTGATTCATTTCTCCTTTACTCCATATTCTTTTCTCTCATTTCTTGGATCTCCTCTTTGCATTTTGTGCCATGCAAGACATTGATAAGGAACCACACACTCCAATCTCCTTCAGTTCTCCACTTTTTACTTATCTGTGGGTGTGTCTCAGTACTCATGCAGCACATGACCCATGTGCTTTAGTTCTTAAGGATGAATTAGATGATTTTCACAATCAATTAACAATTGTGAAAATCAATTGAAAATTGTTAAAAAAAATAACACATAGATCAACCTCATTTGTGTTTTGTTTTGTTTGCTTGTTTTTGGTTTGGAATTTGTAAGTTCTACTTTGCTACCATATGTCAAGTGTATACTATGTTCTTACTAGGTATAGTCATCATGCTGAACACTATATTCTCACATCTTGCTCCCTTATAACAGAAAAATTATTCTCTTTGACCAACATCTCCTCAACCCCTGGCCCCCAGTATTCAAATTTAACTTCAGCTATTTCTTAGAATCCACATATAATGATGCCACCTAGTACATATCTTCTTGTTCTGGTTTATTTCACTTTGCTTATTGCTCTCCAGGATCACCCATGTTGTCATCCAAAATAGGATTTTCCTCATCTCTTCAAATGAATCATAAATCAGTCTAATATGCAAATATCTACTATTTGTTTTGGTTGTACTACTATATTTTGTTGCTTTAAATTCTCTCAGACTGCCTCCACTTTGTTGAAAATGACTGCATTTCACTTTTTATGACAACGCAGTACTCTATGATGTATATTTCGTATCTTCTTGATGTAATTTCCTTGTTTTGAGGCTATTGCCTTTTCCTAGTTATTGTAAATAATGCTTCTATGGAGCATGAATGAACAGATGGGGATTTTGCTAATAATCATATACTGTAAATCTATGCCCAAGAGTGGGAATGTTGGATCATATGGTAAGTCAACTTTCAGTTCTCAAGGTAAATCCAGTTCTTATGGTAAATACATAAATCCACTATGGTTGTATCAGTTCATATCTCCACCCAAAGTGTAATGGGTTCCTTTCCCCCTCATTCTCTCCAACACTTGCTATGGGTTATATTTGCAGTAAGAGCAATGGTATAAAAATGATGTTTCAATCTTCATCTCTCTAACTAGAATTATTGGTGAATATTTTTTACATGAACCCCCTAAGAAAGGTAGCCATTTGTCAATAAAATTTTTATATAACTATGGTAAAATAAATATTTTCTCCTTATACAAATAGATGTATTCTGTCCATGTATTCAATTATTTTAAAAAAAAATGTGTTTCATGGGTGACATTGTGGTGGGAACATGGTGGTGGTTAAAATAATGTAAGAAAAATGTAGTATGATACATTAAAATTATGAAATATTGTTTAAACTTTACACTATACCATGGGTGAAGCTGTTTTATATTAAAATTGATATTATTTTGATATTTAAATCTGTTTCACAAGTTTTTCTTCATATATTTCACCGTACATTGGAACTTTATCTGAGGAAAAAAATTCAGAATAATATCTGTGTAAACACTAAAATTGCCTTAAAATAAATCCTGATTAGAAATGTGGCTTGTGTTGTGGGGAGGGGGTAGAAACCCAACATTTTCTGCATTAGCAAGAATGTCTTGACTAGAAAAAAAAAAAAGGAAATAGTGGAGCCGTAGGTTAGGGGTAAGTGGCTTGCAGAATGCACTAATAGGAAAATTGAGATGTCTTTTATGGGTCTAACAAATTGTAATTTGTTAGTACAATTGTATCATTCAAACTTACTTTTCATACATTTCTTCCCATCTTTTCTTTTTTCATTAAGACCTTTAAAGACTTCTCTAAAGAAAGAATGAAGAGCAATTGAGTATTTTCTCCTCCACATGGCAGCTTGAAGCAACAAAGTACACTATCTCAAAATAAGCAGTTTAATAATTTATGTAAAAGATTTTAAATGTAAACTTTTAAAATTGTTCAAATGCTGTCTCTGCATGAGGCATCTTTTTTATAGGTATTTGAAAGCTACAATGAGAGTTAGAGTGAAGTTACTTTAAGTAACACTGAAAGTGTAAAGCTAAGTGGCTGGATAGATGAATATTGATTTTAGAATGCAGATTTTCTTGTTCTTGTCCCTTTTAGATGCTTAGTTGAACTCATCATTAAGGAATAAGCAGAGGAATTCCTAATAAGGGAAGATGAAATGTAAGTTTCTTTAACAAGCTACCTACACTTAACATTGTTGCATTCTTGTCCTTCTTTCCTTCCCATCCCTTTATAAGTTGATAACACAATCATTGGCAGAATCAGAAAAAAACAGCAATGCTTAAAATTAAACTACACTTTGTATACAATTTCCCTTTCCTTTCGACAACACCAAGTTCTTCTTATGACCCATGAGTCCCAAACAGATGGTCAAATATTAAGTTCTATGTTATAATAAAGATAGAGTTATTTCAGGTGTTACTTGATGTCTTCACTCTATCCTTACACAGTCTTGAATCTCAAGGTTTGACCATATGGGGGAGGGGCAGGTGTTGGGTGTGTTCAGAGCCTTTATTTATTTCTCTATCTCCTTCAATATATTTACATCTGAGTTGTTACTTTTCTTGTTCATGATGAGGATTGATTAACATGAGAATAAACCAGAGGAGAAACCACCCCAGTTCACACCCTGGCAGATTATCAACTCCCACTCCCTCTCCCAAACCTGAAGTAGGCAGATAGAGGGTGTAGCCCCAGGACTACAGACAGGGCCCCCAGGTTGCCCAACTTTGCACCAAAAGAGAATAGGCCTTACCTACTCCCTGTCCCATGCCTTCCACTCAGGAGAGCTTGGGACCAGGAGGCCTTCTCCACAGGATGCAGCGCCTGAAGAGAGTCATGTCAAAATTTCTATCACCTTACTTGCACGTGTGATATTTTTTATAATTTATCTCTGATGAAAAACTTCTAAAAACAGTATTTTGCTACTGAACTAGATTTGTCTGGTGACTCAATCAGGTAACTGGGCAATATGCAACATATATTTAGTTCACCATGGACAATTACTCAGTGCATGGTAAATGCTAAGGATCACACGATGATGATGATGATGATGATGATGATGATGATGATGATGATGAGATGATGATGATGATGATGATGATGATGATGATGATGATGATAATGATGATGATGATGATGATGATGATGATGATGATGATGATGATGATGACAGTAATGGTGAATAATTCGAGTTCTGTTATGTCTTTGCAGAGCTTGCAGACTTGTAGTAAAATCAGGTGAATTCAGGAATATCATCATGGAAAGTGCAGTTCATTGTGAGTTCCCTGGTCTGCAGAAAGGTCACCCTTTTAAGGAAGTGACAGCCGTTGTGACTTAATGTTAGCACTCAAGGGATCACAGAGTCATGCTGACATTTTCAGTATTAAACTAAGTAAGAAAAAATCATTTCAGGAAAAATAGGCCATCACAGCCTTATTCTGCAAATCCAAATGACTCTCCAATGAGTGATTTATGAACACTTGCTGATGGATCTTGAGACTTTTCCACAGACTGTATAATCCCATCCAGGTGTCTAGAGAACTCACTGATCAAAGGACATCTATTGAATCACTTATGATTTGAATTAGGTATTTCTGGTTGTATAACCCTGTTCAAATTATCAATGCTTACATTTCCTTATTTAAAATCATGCACAGTATTGATAATAATGTAACTCATTGAGATGCTTTGCAGTTTAACAAGAGTCTCTATTTAGCAGGTACTTAAAAAGATGCAGTTGAAGATCCACTAGACATTATATGATCATAATTATACTTATACATGTATCACGATTCTTTTAACTGCTATCCCTTTTTTTTCATCTTGAGGTTTGCTCATCTGGTAGAAAAACTGCACCAAACCCTGGCAAGAAAACATTCTAACTTACTAGGTTTTTATATTTAAGCTTTTCTCTGACATGTACCAGTATTTTCTATTTTGAGCACATAAAACAAATACACATGTTTTAGATATAAAATTAAATTTAAAAGTCTTACTCAAGTTGTATTTAATATATGAGCATGCTTTTAAGGAAAAATAGCACTTCATGAGTATTTTCTTTTCTGAATTTCATCTATTCTCTCCATAAAAGTGAAAGCTCCATTAGCAGTTTTACTATATCTATAATTAGCTCTTTACAAGTTCTATACTTTAACAAGCATTGTCATGGTTATGCTATTTAGTATAGTCTGATTATTACTAAAAATTTTGGAACAGTTTTCCATATTTATTATATTATAGCTATATTGTTAATAAATAATATATATGTATATAAACATACATGTCCAATCAAAATTTTTTTAAATGTATAAAATAGAAAATAATCATATATTCTGAGCAAAGTCAGGAATGTTTATAACCATTTTGCATAAAGAATCAAAAATTTTTGCACAGAGATTCTATGTGACCTGCCCAGTGTCAAAAAGCTAGTGTCTGCGCCAGGTCAGCAAACACGATGAGTTGCAGACGCTGCATTTTTAAAAATGACTCAGTAGTTTTTATATTTCATTCCTAAGATGGTTTTAAATGTGATACTCTGGAAATATAAGTAAAACTATCATTTAAAACCCTTCACAATAGAACTTCAATTTCATGTTCATTTTTTATCTTCTTCACTGTTACTAAAATAAAGGCTGATTACATACATGTGCAGTATATACATAAAGTAGAGAGATTTATCTCACAATTTGATTTGATTGGAAGAAAATTAATGTGCCTTTTTAGTGAATTTGACTTGGGAGTTTAAAAATATGGTAAAATAAAATTAACTAGGAAACAATCTCTGCTTACCTTATTCATATATATATGAATATATCTATATCTATATAGATATATATATATATCTCCATATATATATGGAGAAATCATTATGTATATATATATATATATATATATATATATATATATATATATATGGAGAAATCATTGTATTGTTATTTTATAAAGAATAGGGTGTGGTGTCACATAAATCTCTGGTTATTATTATCAGCCACAAATCCAATTAATAAATTCTGCCTTGATGTCATACTTCACTTACATCCACAGTAGACCTTAGGTTGGAAATTGTCCCTTACTCACTTTGTG
This sequence comes from Uropsilus gracilis, assembly GCA_004024945.1. Lineage (NCBI taxonomy): Eukaryota > Metazoa > Chordata > Mammalia > Eulipotyphla > Talpidae > Uropsilus > Uropsilus gracilis. The sequence continues at coordinate 75,297 of PVHY01003521.1, read as the reverse complement.
GTCACTGGGACTCCAAGATATGTTGGGTTTTTAAATGCAGAAATCTGTTTTTTAAGTGCAGCTAGAAGATGAGCAAGGCTCTGTCGGTTGGGTTAGCAGTGCCTGGAAGATTCTGTCTCTGGGGAAAAGACATGAGAGCACTAGCTTCTGACCACTCTTCTGCCTCTGGTTCCCCATTTTCTCCAACTCTGGGGAGTAGAATAAGCCCTCAGCTTACTGTTGAGGGCTTATTGTTGAAGTCCTATGTTGGACAATATGAATATATATTAAAATGCTGAATACCAATTTTTTCAAAGTACTGAAACACTATCTGTTTACCTCAATAGATGAAACTACAAAAGTTTCTGGAGCTTATGCATTGTCTAGCCTGTTTCTCAGGCCCTCTGTTCAGGCAGGCCATCTATGTCCCTGGATGCCAGGCATGTATAAGGAAAAAAGTAAAAATTTGGATAAGTGAATATAGTACTGTACATTTGGGGTTTTCTCTGATGACAAATTTGAAATGCAAAAATGACATTTGAAATTTTACTGATGAAGAACACTGCAATGCTATGAGAGCTTTAAACCTAATATCAGAAAAGAGGAAACAAGTGAAATCAATGAAAATGAAGCACATCAAATGTTACTAGATATATATTTCACTATTCATTTGACAAAGGCTAATCTTTGTGATGCAGCTGTATTAAGACTTCAAACACATTGCTGTCTTTAGAATTCATGTGTGAATGATTTTACAACAACTATAGGATGTTTGAACAAACCAATATTTTTAATAGCTTATTTTATGAGTAAAGCATGAGCTTATCTTACTTTATATCTGGGGGAAAGTAATATGTATGCATTACTAAGGGTAAAAAACAAGTAGAGAAATAAGAATAGTGCATTTTGAAATTTTATTGATATTTGGAGAGACACCAAAATTGCCCTACTTAAAAATATAATGCTTTTCTCTGTTTCTGGTCTCTGTGTGCTCATGCTAGTTATATAAGGGGTTAAAGGAAAATTGTTAAAACACGTTTATAATTCATCCTTTTAGTCTAAAATATTTAGGTAGAAGTCTTATTTTATAGAAAATATGTGGATCTGGACACATCTAGATAAATTACAAATATAGCATTGATTGTATACTGAAATCTAAAAAACAACTACAGAATCAACAATCTTTAATGGCTCCAGTATAGCTTTAAACATATTTCTATAGCTTTGATAAAGTTTAGGAGCAATTTATTATTAAAAATAACTGCTGAGTTTATTTTTGAGAAACAAAAATAGGAGTTCACTCATTCATATTATTTCAGCTTTTGAAAAAATCTAAAAGAATGCTGTGATAAATAAGAGCCCTTTTAAGTTTATGTAAGAAATTAAGATTTGAGAGTCACAGCAAAATTCCTTTCTGTAGGAATTTCCCCAAAGCCAACATGACATCTTTATTTCTCAGACAATAGATAATGGGGTTACACACTGGGATCAAGATGGTATAAAAAAGGGAAAGGTATTTGTCCATTCCTGAAGAGTGAGTGGACTTAGGTCTAAAATACACAATGGTGCCTGATCCAAAGAACAAAGTCACAACAATGAGATGGGAAGAACAAGTAGAGAAGGCCTTGGCCCTCCCAGTTGCAGATGGCAGCTTCATGATGGTGGAGATGATTCTCACATAAGAGCCCAGGATCAGCAGAAAAGGCACAATGGCAACTAATGCAGCAATCACATAAGTCAGTATCTCCATTATAAAAGTGTCCCCACAGACAAGCTGAACAACTGGCGGAATATCACAGAAGAAGTGATCCATCCGATTATATTCACAGAAGGTTGCAGAGAAGACCACGGACGTGAACCCTATGTGTATTGGAATGGCAGTGGTCCAACAGATGACTGCCAGTTGGATACATCTCCTGCTGTTCATGATGACAGGGTAGAGTAATGGGTTGCAGATGGCATACCTGTTATAAGCCATGGCAGTGAGAATTAAGCACTCAGCATCTCCCAGGATCAGAAAGAAATACATCTGAATAGCACAGGCCACAAATGATATATTTCCAGTCTGTCTATAGAGATCTGCTAATAATCGTGGGAGAGTAACTGACACATAACATATTTCCAAAAAGGAAAAATTCCCAAGGAAAAAATACATAGGGGTCTGGAGGGAAGGATTAACCTTAGTTATTATGACAATGAGAGTATTTCCCACAAGAATAAAGATGTAGATTAGCAGAAATACACCAAAAAATAATCCTCGAAAGTTAGGAATATCAGAGAACCCAATCAGGATGAATTCCACCAGTGCAGTGTGGTTCCCCAGTGGGGAGTTTTGTTCTGTCTGTTCCATGTATAAGCAAAATGATTTCAAGGTTTAGAAGTCATTCAATTATTTCCACCTGCAATAACTGTGGGAAACACAAATTAATTAAAACATTTAAGCCTAATGGTATACTTTTAAAAATGGTGTGGAAATAATGTAAAAAGTTAAACAATGTCTTCATTTCCATACACAAATGATACGTAAGGACCTTGTTTGCTCCATCATTTTGATAATATATTTCAAATCCAATATCCTAAATATCTTGGAGATAAAATGAGAACTCTTTTTCTCTTGATCATATATAGGATTATGGATATGTGATAAGAAGGCAAGTCATACAACTGTAAAATCAGAGGACATCTTGCTTGGGAACTTGTTCTCAAAAATCTCAGGGTAACCTAGAGCCTTTTCTAAAAGAGAAATGTTTTCCTTCTTCATAAACTCACTGTATTTTCTTTTTAGTCTTCTTTTCTTGTGTCCATCTAGCACCTTCTAATTTGGTCATGGGATTCTTCTGCTGCTTTGGATTTTTCTCCTGTGAATTTTTCTCAGTCATTCAAAAGCTGAGTGTTCCATAAGTCTCTCCTAGCTGGTTTGCTTCAGTCAACCTGGCCACACAGGAACTACTAGAAGGTATGAATCTCAGCAAGTCTGTGACATAAAATCTAGAATGTGAAATAATATAAGAATTTTGCATTATTTACACAGTTTGCTCTATATTTTAAGAACTCTAAGTATACTTTAAATTTTAAATATTAGGAGTCAATGATAAAACTATCTCTCTAGGAAGTAATACAACAAAAAAGATAAACAAAACATTTAAGAAAATTTCATCAGTTCATTCATTGCAGAAGTCTGGAGAAATAAATCCTCTTTCCATCTCTTATGAGAGGTTTTAAATAGCTATCATCCAATTTTACCAATTTTACCAAAACACAATAATGTATACAATGTTTGAATAATATATATATTGACTGTAATATATGCTGTCTGTAACACAAATGCTAATTGTCTCTATCTGATTTTCAAAACAAAGTGGGAAATGCAGTGTAGACTGAGCCAAATCAGCTCTTTTAATAATTAAGCTTTTATACATCAAATATATTTAGTCTGTCAGCTCTGAACTGAATCCTCAGCTCAGTTTTTTGGTTTTCATCCATCCTGTGTAACATTCACTAATGAAAACTATATCCTTTCACACAGATCCTCACATTCTCCACAATCCACAGTCATGAGCATGAAATTTATCCATTTCTTAGAAAAAACTCTTCTTAGCATTTTATACAATTCCACCTCCCTTCCTTCTCTCAGGGAGTAGATTTCGCTTCCTCACAGAGGCATTCCAAAGAAATGGCAGAATTTATAACCTCTAAATTTGGTTTCTTATTTCTCACCAATCTTAAATTCCTTTCTTCTCAGTTCAGGTTAAACTGCATTCTGATTGTAATCTTTCCCAGCATGTTTTCAGAGAAGTCTGTCTAGACTCCGTTGTGTTTATAATACAAATATCAGTAAAAAGGATCAGGGATCTGGTTATTTTAGATTTAGATATTTTCTAAATTTCTAAATTAAATTGTAGGCACGCTTTTGTTCCTTGTCATCGCTGTCTTTATTCCTTTTATTGTCTTTATTTTCTCCTTTTATTATCTACTGCTTTTTTGTTGTTCATGTTGTATTTCCTCACACCCTCAAGGCGTATATAAGCTTCCCTGAATATGTTTTTGTTTTCCCAAGATCATAGAAGGCACAAATGCAGTAAAAACATAAGCCACCAACATTTGTCAGATAAATGTATAAGGCACTCCACAAATATACATCCTGCGGTAATTACTGCAGTTTAATGTAAATAAATTCTAAGTTACTATGGACTATATGTTGTGGCAATTGCTAAAAATTGAAAATAATAATGGGGAGTAAACTGCATTTAGCTGTTTTACAGAGTTTATAGAACAGGATAAAGTTGAATGGGGAAGGCAGATACTGTCTGGGCGGCGGGGTTGAGGGATGGGAATGGAAGGTAGAGTGACTGGTGGAGGTGGGGAGTAGGATGTGGGGGCTGAAAGTCTTGTCTTAAAGGAGGGTCACGACTTAGGAAATCACATACACTCTGAGAATTGTCTGGTATCAGGGGAGCACAGATTCATGCTGATATTTTCAGAGAAGAGAGAGAATAAAAAGTATTGGCAGATATTGCCTTCATAATCTCATTCTGTTCTGTATTCCAAGATCGCCTAGTATTTTTTTGAGTGAGTAGTTTATGAATGCCTGCTAATGACTAATTGGCTAATTTCCAATTTCAACAGTTGATTTCAATAGTCATACTCAGTGTAACTAACCTCACTGAACAAAGAATTTAATATTGAAATCATGAAATAAACAATGATTTACATGCAATAATGAAATAAAATGAAACTATATCCTGTCCAAAAATGAGCAATGCTGCAAGAGAATAAATTTCTAAAGATGTTTTAACAAAGAAAATTAGATATATCTTGATAATATATCCTTCTTCTAGTCATCAAGTTTCAATATCTTTGTTGAGAATATACACAGTAAGAAAATATATAACTGAGGAAATTATTTTCAGAGGTAAGAAGTGTAAACTAGTTAACAGGTCAATATAAAAAAATGCATTGAGTGCTGCTAAACATAATTGTATGCTCCTTATCGTTCTTACTGAATTCATCATTATTATTTTAATTGATATCTGTTTTGTTTTATCTTCAATTCCCTTCATCTTTTATCTAGTCATGGAGTGGATATTTCTCAATCTAGCAGTGAAAATAAAGAACAACCTATACTTTTGGTAAGAAAAATAAGTTAAGATTAGTAGACAGTTCTGTGCTGTGTGGATATCAATCAGAAGCAATACAAAAAAAAACTTATCTTGTTGGATTCTTAGTTTTCTCTCTCATCCTTACCTGTCTTTTGTGTTTTGAGGACATAAAATCAGTATATTTTTAGTGAAAGACAAATGAAATTATATTTAGATGTCTAACTCAAATATTATCTGATATGTGAAGATATAGCTCAGGGTAACTATTTTTAGCTATATATTTTACTGATGTGATGCAGTCCATCCATTAACAATGTGTTACAGTGATTTTCAGCAGAGCAAGGCTGTTTTCACTTAATCTTCGATTTTAATGGGAACTGTTGTGACTGTTCAGTGTAGAGATATTTAATTATCAGTGTCTTGTGTTATTGCTAACAATTTGAACATGCTATTTATGTGCTAATAACCTCACCATGCAGTTCTTTTCTTGCATTGTGAATATATTAAGAGCTGTTATTCATGTTTTACAAAAGAAAATTACCTAAATACATAGAAAGTTTAAAAAACATTTTCAATGTCAAGAAACTAGTATCATCTGATAATACTCAGCAATGTGAATCCAACTTCACATTCTTAAAGCCTCAATGGGCTTCAGAAATCATTAAAAATCATTTTTAAATGTAATATCCAAAAATATATAAGTAAAACTTGTATAATAGACACCTCTTCATAATAGCAATTTGATTTCATACTAATATTGCATCATCCTTACTATTATGACAATGAAAGAATGATTACATCATATAATGATTACAGTATATAATTTAAATTCAGAAGATTTTTGGCACACAAACAAGGAAAGTGTGTTTTTAATCTTTTGATTTTGGAGTTAAAATTCCACTACACTAAAATTAGTGGGAGGAAAGTGATCACAGCTTACCTTTTGTCATATTATGTATAAATTATTTTTTGATCTTTTATAAAAAGTAGAGAGTGATGTTATGAATTCTGGTTTTAATTATCAAGTAAGAAATTCAACCAATATTTTTTCTTCCTTCTTCCTTGAGCTCATGTTTTCTTAAATCATCAGTTCATCTCAGGTAGGAAACAACCTCTTATTCACTGCAGAGGTATTATTGCTCCAAGACTTGATTTAAGCTCAATAATCTGGTGGAAGCAAGGAGGTGGTAGCCTAGACTCTCACAGGTTGGATTAGCAGTGCCAAGAGGTTTCTGTCTCTGAGGAGCGGGGTGAGAAGCATTGGTCTCCTGACCTCACCTCTGTTCCTGGATCCAGATCTTCTTCATCTCTGGGGCATAAAACAAGTTTCCATTGGGAGAAACTGTAGAAGACATATTCACAAGACTAGCATTGGACAATATCTCTGTATAAAATCTAAAGCTACAGTATTTCAATTTACTGAAACACCACAACTTTTCCTTAAAAAATGTAACCTGGAAAATCTCAGTAGTTCAAACTACATATTTACTTTTTGAGGATCCTTTGCTCATAAGGGGATATAATTGAACTTTGGTTATAAATTCTTACATCAGAATAAATAGTGACATGGAGAATACACACTGAGTTGAGATTTTACTAGAGAGAAAGTATGAAAGGGAAAATGACATGTGATGGTTTTTAAAACTAGTAGAAGCAGAATACATTTTATTGCTAGAAATGTTTAGTAAGCCTTGTAAAACATGAATTCAGCATTCAATTCTTAGGTATTCTGTAAATATGTAACAATAAGCAATGTTCTTCAGGAGACACAAAAACTTGCAATCTCTTTCTAGATTGGTCATACGTTTGACAACTAGCATCCTGCTCATCCTTTAAATTGAGTTGTTTTCTCATCCTACATGACAAAACAACTCAATTTAAAGGATGAGCAGGATGCAGACAAAGTGAAATGTTTCAATGCAGAGTCCATTTCTACAATAGGCCTTTTATTTGAACTTGATTGGATAATGTTTTAACTTTTAATCCATATTTCCACATTCTTTCTTATTATAAACTCTTTGACACTTTTCTTTATTGTAACTATCTTCCTGTACTAACTTTAATATTTATTAATACCTAGACTATTCAGGGACTCAATATCTAGAGGCATAATTTGCAACTGAATCACTACTAAAACATATTACTTTCTTCTTCCCATGCTAGATATGAGTGAAATGTCAGTGAAAGGCAGTATGAAATAAGAACACCATGAATTTAGACTAGAAGCATCAGATGATGCATTCATATATGTAGGAAATGATAAAGGCCAACAGCAGATGGAAGCATTGTGCACACTGCATGTTATTAGCTGTGAGAGGTATTAATGTGATTTACATTAGATTATACCTAACCGCTCTGTTTTGTGTCTCAAATTTATCATACATAAAACAGCCACTTTTGACTAGGTTTGGGATCTGCTAACCCACATTATCTTGTCTATCATGAAATTATGTTGAATTGAATTTGGAAAATTCTATTGAAAAGTCCTTTTTTTTCAAACTTTATCACTTTCTTATGCATATAAATTTAACAATCTTATTTGAAGGTAATATTTCTTTGTAAAGTGTTTGATTCTTTGTCTTTTACCTTACATTGGAATTTTAGTTGAAGAAAAAAAAATTCAGAAATTGTACTTGTATAAATGCTAAAATTGCCTTATAACAAATCCTGATTATAAATGTGGCATGAGTCATGGGTAGAGAGTTGAAAAGCAACGTTTTCTTTATTGGAAAGAACCTCCTGGGGGGAAAAAGGAGGGAAATCCTGGAGCCTGGGAAGGTTTACAGAATGCAGTGGTGGGAAAATGGTTATGTCCATTAGAGGCTCAACAAATTATAATTTGATATTGCAATTGTATCATTCAAACCTATCTTTCATGCACTACTACACAGCTTTTCTTTTGTCACTGAGACCTTCAAAACTTCTCTAAGGAAAGAGTGAGGGAGAATTGAGCATTTTCCCCTTCAGAGGTAGTTTCAAGCAACAAAGTATACTCACATTAAACAGCTTAATAATTCATGTAAACATTTTTTAAATTATTCTAAAGCTTTCTCTGCACAGGAATTATCTATTTTATAGTTACTTAAAAGTCACAATTGACAATTAAAGTAAAGCTATTTTAAGAAATACTGAAAGTGTGAGGTTTAAGTTGCTGGGTAAAAGAATAAATTTAAGAATGAAGACCCTTTTTTGTCTCTTTAGATGCTTAGTTGAAAGCATCATTAAGGAACTAGCCAAGGAATTCCTAACAAGGATGGTGAAATGTGAATTTCTTTAACATTTTGCCTGCATTTAACATTGTTGGATTCCGATCCTTCTTTTCTTCACATTCTTTTATAAGTTTATAATGGAATCGTTGGCAGATTAAACAGCTATACTTAAAATTCAACTTCACTTTCTATAGAATACAATATATATTTTTTTTCCTTTTCTACAAACCAAGCTCTTTGTATGGCCCACAAGTCCAAAAGAGATTACCTGTTGGGCACTATTACAGACCAGACTGGGTTTGTGCTATAAAATGAGAAAAACTTCATTTCACTTTCTCATCTGCCTCCAGAACACTGGAGACAGGACAGATATCACTACCTCTGAAAAGTGATAGCATCACCATTCCTCCAATATTTACATAAGAAAACATACCGTAGGAGATGGCAGTCAATTTGTGAGTGATCTCTCTGCCCTTACTTACCTCACAGGAACCAATAGGTTACCCAATTTTAACGCACCTTCACCATTTGCCTTCCTGTGAGATTCGTTGCAAATTGTGCTTTGTACTCTATAAATACCTCCTTCTTTTATGAATAAAAGCTGCCTAGTCCATGCTTCCAGTCAGTCCTTAGCTGTTGTAGTTAAGAAATCTCTCCTGTTGACCTTTCTTGTACCCTGCATTCAGCTCTCAACAATGACCAAGGACTAATTTCTGTTATAATTTTTGGTTATTAATCATAAATTCTCAGTTCATCGGATTCTGAATTCTGACTGTGATATTTCACAGTACACCCAGGTATCTAGAGAACTCATCGACCAAAGGACTTGATATTGAATCACTTAAGGTGAAATTGCATATTTTCTGGTAATATAAGCCTATTCAAATTGTCAATGCTTAATTTCCTTGTTTAAAAACATACACAAGATTGATAATAATGTTACTAAATGACATTATTTATAGTTTAGCAAGTACCTCTATTTAGTAGTACTTAAAAAGATTCAGTTGTAGATACACTAGACATTATGTGATCATTATCATACTTATGTGTTTATCATTATTATTTTAACCGCTATCCCTTTTCTTCATCTTGAGGTTTGAGGTTTGCTCATCTTTCATGCACTCATGGAGTAGATATTTCCCAATCTAAAAGAGGAAAAAAGTAATAGATGTCAATTGGGCAGGAACACTGAATAAACTATCCTATGCTTTTGGAAATAAACCTGCACAAAAACATTCTAACTTACTAGTTTGCTACTTTTAGTCTTTTTTCACATGTATTTAAGTACATAAAATAAAAATCACATTTTACAGATATAAAATTAAATCTAAAGCCCATGTTCAGATCTTATTAAGGAAAGTTAAGTTTCCACTAATCTTTTCTTTTCTTTATCTACTCTCTCCATAAAAATTAGAGGTGCATTAACAGTTTCTTATGGTCTATATAGTTAACTCTTTATCATTCTCTAGTTTAGCAAGAGTGGTAATAACCGTGTTGCCAAAGATATATTTGAAAGACACATTTTGATCAGTCTTTTAATATTTCTTGTAACTACACCATTAATAAACTTGCTCAAAATTTTATATCTATGAATATAAAGTATACTTTACATTGGAAATTGTCCCTTATTTACTTTAGGTCTCCATGATGTTAGATTTTTAAACTCAAAAATCTGTTCTTAAGTTTAACTAGGAGAGGAGTAATGCTGTGTCTTGCTGGATTAACAGTGCCTGGAAGGTTCTGTCTCTGGAGAAGGTGGGTGAGAAGCATTAGCCACTGACCACTCTGCTGTCCCTGGTCCCCTTCTTCTCCATCTTTGAGAAAAAGGAGCTGGGAAAGGCTACATAAGGTATTCAGAATCTTAGTGTTTGGCGATATCTATGTATGAAACTGTTCATTTCAAATACAAATTTTTATACTATTAAGGCACATATTGTTACTATAATGAATGACACTAGGAAAGCCTCTTGAGCTTAGCTTTTTGCTCAGGCCCTCAGTTCTGATCAGAAGTATCACAGATCCCTGGTTACAGAGACTATATAAGAAAGTAATTAAGGTGAGACTACATCAAATTTAACAGTTTCTGTCCAGCAAAGGAGACAATAGCCAAAACAAAAAGATATCCCACTAAATGGGAAAAGATATTTAAATTCCACTAAACTTAGAAGTGTCTGATATCAAATATTCACAAAGTTCTCACACAACTTAACAAACACAAAGCAAAAGCCCAGTCAAGAAATGTGGAGAATTTAATAGACAGTTCTCTAAAGAAGAAATACAAATGACAAACAGACATATGAAAAAAATTCTTAGTGTCACTTATAATGAGGGAAATGCAAATCAAAACAACAAAGAGATACTATCTTATAGTATTAAGAATGGTCCCTATCAAAACAAACAAACAAAAAAACAAACAAAACAAGAAAGCATCAACCAGACAACGACAAGAGCTAGCGTGGATGTTGAGAAAAAGGTATACTCTTATACTGCTGGTAGGAATGCAAACTGGTCTACCCACTAAGGAAAGTTGTGTGTTGTAGCCTCAAATTACTGAAAATGGAACTCCTGGTCTAGTTAATAATCTCACTCCTGGAAATCTACCCAAAGGACATGAGAACACTAATTTAAAAGGACGCATGTATGTTTATTGTAACTCTATTTACAAGAGTCAAAATTTGCCAACAACCCAAATACCCCAAACAAAAGAATGAATCAGAAAGTTGTGATATATTTACACAATGGCATGCTTTCCAGCATTAAAAAAAAGAAAAAGTTAATGTATATATGATAACATGGATGGAACTAGAAGAAATCATGCTGGTGGAAATAAGCCTGAAATAAAAAGCCAAAATCTGTATAACCTCATTTACAAGTGAGATATAGCAAAAAAAAAAAAAAAAAGAAAGACAAGAAAATGTAAATTAGCAAACTGACAACAAAACTAAAGTATACAGATAGAAAAGGGGGAGGGAAGGAGAAATCAAGGATGAGATAAGCACAACAGAAAAAGAGAACCACCAAGGGTGAATGAAGGTGGGAAAACCCTGGGGAATATAATGATGTAATTAATATATAGCTAGATAGGCAGATAGATAGACTATAGATAGATATCTATACACATATAGATTATATATATATACATATAGATATTTACATCAATAAATAATAAAACAATACAAAATAAAATAATTAATTTTAAAAAGATAGAAAATAAGATTTGGATAATAATAGAGTACTGTATGTCTGGACTTTTCTCTGCTGACAAAGTTAAATGGGAAAATGGCATTTGAAATTTTTTTTGATATTTGGAGAAACATTGAAATGAAATGACATGAGGATTTTAAAATGAATAGGAGAAAAAGAGGAAAAAAGTTAAATTAAGGCAGAAAAAGCACACAAAATGTTACTAGATGCATATTACATAGTTTTTTGGACAGAGTCTGATCTTAGTGACTTAGAAGTTAGTATTAAGATCTCAAAAGTATCACTGTCTTTAAAATTCACGTGTGAATGCTTTTTATAGCAACTATAGGATGTTTGAACAAACCCATACTTAATTGCTCATTTGATGATTATAACATTAATTTGCCTGGATTAGCTTCTGATAGGGAACATAACATCTATGCATTACTACAGATAAAAAACAAGTGGAGAAATAGTAATGGTATATTTTGAAATTTTATTCATATTTAGAGAAACACGGAAAATGTCCTGTTTAAAAATAGACATTTTTAATCCCAGTTTCTGGTCTCTGTGTGCTCAATTATGTATATAGTTGGATAAAGCAAAATAGTTAAACTTGCAAGTCATCCTGTGAGTCTAATGTATTTAGGTAGAAGACTTTTATTTTATACAAAATATAGTGGTTTTGGACATACAAATGTAAATTACAAATATAAAATTGATAATATACTGAATTCTTAAATACAAGATGAGAAACAACAACCTTTAATGACTCCAGTGTGCATGAATAAGGTTTAGCAATTATTTACTCTTATTCTTTAAATATAACTGCTAAGTTTATTTTATGAGCGACAAAAACATGAGAACATTCGTTAAAATAATCCATATTTTTAGAATAATTGAAAATCAAATGAAAATTGGGATAAACAAGACAAAAATTTTAAGAAATTATGTTTTATCTTTTTCAGTCATGGCACAATCCATTTCTGTAGGAATTTTTCCAAAGCTAACATGACGTCTTTATTTCTCAGACAATAGATAATGGGGTTACACACTGGTATCAAGATGGTGTAAAAAAGAGAAAGGAATTTGTCCATTCCTGTTGAGTAGTTGGACTTAGGTCTGAAATACACGATGATACCTGATCCAAAGAACAAAATCACAACCATAAGATGGGAAGAACATGTAGAGAAGGCCTTGGCTCTCCCCGTAGCAGATGGCAGCTTCAGGATGGTGGATATGATCTTCACATAAGAGGCCAGGATCAGCAGAAAAGGCACAATGACAAAGAAGGCAGCAAACACATAAGTCAGTACCTCAATTAGGAAAGTGTCTCCACAAACAAGCTGAACCACAGGGGGAACATCACAGAAGAAGTCATTCAGTCGGTTGTATTCACAGAAGGTTGCAGAGAAGACCACGGAGGTGTATCCTATATGTACTGGGATGGCAGTGGTCCAGCAGGCAGCTGCCAGTTGGATACATCTCCTGCTGTTCATGATGACAGGGTAGAGTAATGGGTTGCAGATGGCAACATACCTGTCATAAGCCATGGCAGTGAGTATTAAACACTCAGTGTCTCCCAGGATCAGAAAGAAATACATCTGAACAGCACAGGCCACAAATGAGATATTCCCAGTTTGTATACAGAGATCTGCTAATAACCGTGGGAGAGTAACTGACACATAACATATCTCCAAAAAGGAAAAATTACCAAGGAAAAAATACATGGGGGTCTGAAGAGTGGGATCAACCTTAGTTATGGTGATAATGAGACTATTTCCCATAAGAATAAAAATATAGATTGGCAGAAATACACCAAAAAGTAAGCCTTGAAAGTTGGGAATATCAGAAAACCCAATCAGGATGAACTCCACAAGTGCAGTGTGGTTCCCCAGTGGGGAATTCTGCCCCATCCTTTCCTTCTATGGACAAACTTATTTCAGGCTTAGAAGTCATTTCAATCATGTCCACCTAGCCAAAAAGTGGGAAATATAAATTAAGTTAAAATTTAATCATATTAAAATAATTTTAATATGGTCAAAATGATTTAAAAAGTTAAATGATGACTTTTACCCACAAACACAGGATAGATACCCAATTGTCTTGGTCATCTGTATTCTTGAGACTATAATTCAAATCCAAAATCCTACAACTCTTAGAGATAAAATCGAAACTCTTTTTTCCTGTTGATCAGATTTAGGATTCTAGATATGTGAGTAAGAAGATAAGGCAGACAACAATAAAATCAGAGCAAATCTCTCTGGAAAACCTATGTTCAAACAGCTCTAGGTAACCTGGAATCTTCTCTAAAAGAAAATTGTTTTCCTTCTTCTTGAATCCCATCTGTATTTGCTTTTAATTCCTATTTTCTTATCTCCATCCAGTATCTTCTCATTTGTTCACATGATTCTTGCTGTTATTTTCACATCTCCCCTATGGGTTATTCTTAGGCACCCTGAGTAGGTTGGTCAGTAAATCTGTCCTGCCTGGTCTACTTCCATCAATCTGAGCACACAGAAATTTCTAAAAGTAGTGCACCTTAGTTAATCTGATGTACACATGAAATCTGGAATGTGAAATAATATATAATTTCCATAAGTCTCTCAACAGTTTAATAACTCTAGGTATATCCCAAATAATAGATGTTAAACATAAGATAAAATTATCTCAAGAGGCTGTGATTCAGCAAAGAAAAGACAGAAAATATTTCAGATAATTTCATCGGTTCACACACTATAGCAAACGAGAAAATCTAATATAAACCTTCGTTCTGTCTCTAATAGGTTTTGAAGAGCTATCACCTATCTATAATATAATTTTATTAAAGCAGAATACGTAATGTATACAATGTTTAAATAACGTATATGCTCACTGTTATATGTTGTTGATAACACAGATACTAATCGTCTTTATCTGAATTCAGAAACAAAGTGGGAAAAACAGTACTTAGCCACATCAGCTATTTCAATAATTAAGGATTTGTAGATCAAATGTGTTCAGTGTGGCTGCACTGCTCTGCATACTCAACCTTAATGTTGTTATTTTCATCTACCGTTGCATCATTCACTAATCAAGACCTTTCACACATATTCTCACATACTCCTCAATCCATAGCCATGAGATTGAAGCATTTTCCATTTCCTAAAAGGAATCCATCTTTACTTCTAATATAAATCCCCCTTCCTTTTTCAAAGACAATAAATTTCACAGAGACAGCTCCAACATGATAAAAGTTATAATGTCTAACTTTCCAAATTTGCTTTCTTATTTCTCACTAATCTTAAATTCCTTTCCTCTCAGTTCAGGGAAACCTGCATTCTGACTGTAATCTTTCCCAGCATGCCCTGAAGAGAATTTTCTCTATGTCTCATTTGTGTCTATAATGAGTGCAAATATCAGCAGATGGGATCAAGGATATTGGATAATTTAGATTCAGATATTCTCCATAATCTAAACTGCGGACAGTCCTCTATTCTTTTGCCATTTCTATTTTTGTTTCTCTATTTTGTGTCTCCTCTTACAACCTACTACTTTTCATTTTCCCATTCCTCACACTCTCAAGACTTATATCACCTTCCCTCCATGTACATTTATTTTTCTAGACCATATGAAACACGATCATGGCAAAAAGAGAAAGGAATTCTCAGTCACCAAGATTTGTTAGCTAAATGTTTCAGGCACTCTACCAATATATCTTTTGTGGTAATTACTGCAGTTTATTATGCTTAAAGCCTCAATACTATAGAGTACACAGTGAGGCAAGCACTAAGGGAATTGGAAAAAATGATGGGGAATAAAATGAGTCCAGTTACGTTTTGCAGAGCTTAACAGATAAGGGTAAAGTCAGATGGGGAAGTCAGATGCCACACTAGAAAGTCCAGTACTCTTTGGGGAGAATTACCTGGTCTTACTGGAGAGTCAAGACTTAGTCAATGACTCCCACTCTGTGATTTTGTCAGGTATCAGGGGATCACAGAATCATGCCGATATTTTCACTTTTTGGGAAAAAAAATTAAAAATAATTGTTTCATAAATATTCGGCTAATATTCTCATTCAGTTCTGTATTACAAGATCACCTTGGGCTTACCCAGGTGTGTAGTCTATGAATACTTGCTGATGATTCATTAGCCATGATTTCTCACTAATCTCACCACACCCTGGATAACTAAACTCACTGAATAAAAAAATTAATATTGAAGTCATGAAACAATTAATGATTTGGATGCAATAATGCAAAAATGAATTTATATCCTATAAAAAATGAACAATGATGTCAGAAAATGAATTGTTAAAGATGATTAAAAAATAGATATATTTTGTTAATATGCTCATATTCTAACCGTCGGATCTCACTGTCCTTGTAGAGACTATGCACTGCTTGAAGAATATGTAATGGAGAGAGTTATTTTTAGAGGTAAGAAGTGTAAAGTAGTTAACAGGTTGGCATAAAAATGCAACTGTAGCTATATTAAACATTATTATATGATCATTATCATCCTTACTGAATTTATCTTTGTTGTTTTACTGATATATATATATATTATTCACCTTGAATTTTGTTCATTTTATTTAGTCATGGAGTACATGTTTCCTAGTCTAGCAGTGGAAATCAAGAACAGCCTAGTAAATTGGCAGGAACACTAAATTAAAATTGATAGTCTGATGCTGTGTGGATATCAACCAGGAGTAATGCCTGGAAAAAAAAAAGACTTTCTCTTTTTGGTTTTTACTTTTAATGTTCTCTTTCATCAGTATCAGATGCTTGTATTTGAGCACATAAAAGTCAGTATATTTTTAGAGAAATACAAATGAAATTATATTTAAAAGTTTAGCTCAAAACTTATTTGTATATGATATCATGCTCCATATTTATTTTTCTGACTTGATCTATTGTTCTCTTAACAATCAGAGTTACATTGATGTTTCAGCATAGGAAGTTTAATTTTTCCCTTTATCCATCTTCTATTTTAATAAAAACTGCCATGAATAAGTAGTGTGGAAAGATTCGATTATTAGAATCTTGCACTATGACTAGTCATTTGAACATGCTCTTCCTGTTAATAACTTCACACAAGCATTCTTTTTTGTTCTATTGTGTATAAAGCAGGTACAATTGTTAATCACATTTTGAAAAATGTCTTAAATACTTAGAAAGCTTAAAAAGCTTGCCTAAAGTCAAGAAGCTAGTATTATCTGACTTAATATTCAGTAGTGTGATGCCAAATGCACTTTCGTATTTCTTAACCAAACCTCAGTGGGCTTCATAAAACATTAAGCAAGAAATGTTTCTGAATGCAATGTCCAAAATATGTAAGTAAAATTTTAATGTAAAAATCTTCATGATTGCAAGTTAACTTTATAAGAATGTATATCATTCTTACTATTACGAAAATGAAACTGACTACATCTGTTGTTTCTATTACAAGTTGAAAAGGCATCACACACAAGCAATGAACATGTACATTTTTAAGCTTCAATTTTTAAGCTTCAATTTTTGAGTTAAAAATACACTACAATAAAATTAGCAGGAGTAAAATGATTTCGGCTTACCTTTCCTCATTTTATGAAGAAATTGTTGTGAGCTCTTTTGTAAAGCATAGAGAGTGACGTCATGAATTCTGGTTTTAATGATCAAGAAATAAAATCAACAGTTGTTATTCCTCTTTGAGTTCATGCTTTCTTAAATCAAAAGTTCATCTCAGGTAGGAAACTTCTTATTCACTGTGGGGACATTATTATTCCAAGGCTGACTTTAAACTCAATAATGTGGTGGAAATGAGGAAGGAGGTAACCTAGACTGCCTCAGGTTGAATTAGAAGTGCCAGGAAGGTTCTGTCTCTGGGGAAAAGGGACATGAGCCATTGGCATCCCTGACCTCTCCTCTGTCTCTGGCTCCCCGTCCTCTCCTTCTCGGGGGAGTAGAGCAAGTTTCCATTGAGACAAACTGTAGAAGGTAAATTCTCAGGGCTAACATTGAAGACTATCTCTGTATGAAACCTGAGGATATGAATTTTAAGCAATTAAAATGCCATTTTAATATGTGAGATTTACAAAAGTAAATTAAAACACCACTTCTTTACATCAATTTAACTAGAAAAGCTCCTCAGATTTATGCATCAATCAATTTCTTTTAAGGCCTCTGATCACGAGGGATGTAATTCATCTTTACCTACCTATACCAATTTTGTGTCTTCTTTACAATTATAAAAATGAATGACTGGTGACATTTATAGTATATATTTCACTTTCAGAAGCTTTATCTCACAAAGTTTGATCATAAAAAATGGAAGTAAATATTTTTATTCTTTTGACTTAAAAAAATAACCTATAATAAAATAAGCAGGAGTAACATTTTAATGTTACAATTTAATTTGTAACAATTTAATTAGAAAAACAATTTAATTTGCATAGAGGACATATACAACTAATCTTTAGTTATCTATTTAACACTGTAAATAGAAAAGAAGCATATGGTTATATATATATGTATAAATAGAAATGTAAAATGAATAGAAATGGTTAATCAGTTATAGAAGCAATTAGAGGTGTTTCCAAAATTTGATTAAAGCAACCAAAAGGATAACAACACATTATATTCATATACTGACCTGATCATTTGTGTACTTTTTTTTTTTTGGTTGTTGTTCCCTGCATTGTTTCCTTTACTCTACAAAATTTGACCTTCTCCATAATAACTCTTTCTCCATAATAACTCTTTCTGATGGTGTTTCCCTGTCTCCACCACCACCCTTTGTTGCTCATCACTTTCTCTTCCTGCTTTTTACATCTTGAGCTAGCCGCGTGTTTATTGATTTCCATTGCTTATGTTTTCTTTTATCAAAGTATTTGCAAGTAAATGTCCAGTGTTTGTTTGTTTGTTTTATTTGTGCTACTTTGATGCAAATTATTCTCTCCAATTACCTCCATTTGGTATCCATGTCCATTAAGGATATTAGCTTGGAACATTCTTCTGTGATGTCCTAACTGCTTTTAGTAGCTGGATAATGCTGTCTTCATAGACTGTGCTTGGAATATTCATTGTCCTCTATTTGGGGGAAGGGTTTGAGAAAGACAGGTGTTATTTTCTCACTAAGATGGAGAATGCACCCATATTCCATCGGGCCTGAAATTGGTTGCCATTACAGTTTTTAATTATATTTTCAATTTCTTTGCTTGTGATTGGTCAGTTTGTTCTCTATTTCTTTTTGACTTGGTCTTGGAAGGTGGTATTTCAGCAATCAGTACAGCTTTCCAATTGGTTGGGAAAATGATGTGCATTGTAGTCTGCTATAATGCTTTGCATTTCTGAAATGCATTAATTCTCTTATAATTGTATTTTTCAGAGTTTTCTGTTACAGAATTAGTCTAACACAATGTATATCATATGAGAGAAAAATGACTTGGGAAAATAGAGATGACCAATGGGGAGGGAAGATTTAATCTAACAATTTTAACAGCTAAATTTGACTTTGTTGATTTTGAAATCAAGTCAAAAGGGGAAGAAGCCACCAACCAACAAGCCACATTTGAAAACTGACTTCTGCCATCCAGGTTCCCTCACCTGAGTGGCTCAGCTACAACTCAAATGCAGTTCAACAACAGGGCTTTATTAGCAAGGGGATTTAACGGGGAAAACAAAATGTTTTCAAAGCCACAAGTGGCCAGTTATCTTACCCTAGTCACCATTTTCAGCCCCAAAATTCCCAAAGATACATGCCCAAAATGGTGCCCTTTGCCCTTCCAAACTTAAGGCAGGCATTGCAAAGGCCAGTCTCTCCTGCGTCTTCTCTTTGCTTCTTCTCCAGGGTTCCGCATTGTTCCACTTCTCCAAGGCTCTTCAAATTTTTTTCACAATTGCTGGTGCATAAATCAGCTTTCTAAATCCCTGGCCATCTCCAGGTACCAGCTAACTATGCCACCTTGCTGTGTGCCATACTCTTCACACCAGCCACTCTTCTGCCAGCCACCATGGCTCCTTGTCACCTCCAGCTCACTCTTCCAGGGGTCTTCCCCTGGCTAGACCACATGGGCTTCTTCCCTCAGTCTGCCAATCTCATCTCTTTTTATTTCCTCCTCTCTTTCTATCTTTGGTCCTTTCTTTTATCTCCCTTTTGGTGCTTCTTGCTTCTTCTTGCTCATCTTCCTCTCAGACCCCACCTACCAGGATACTCAGACAGCAACACCTTTCCAAATGTGTCACTCACAACTCTGTATCAATTTTATCTATACTCCTGTCAGTAAAGCTACATATTTTCTTTTAAAATGATTAATGATGATTTCCATCTTGTGAATATAGTTTCAAGCAATGGGAAAAAAACATTCAGATCTAAATCTTTAATAGCTTAATATAAATGTCCTTTCTGCAGTTACGTGAACATCTTCTCTTCCATAGCATTTATCATTTGCTATATACATTTAAAGCCTGTACATACAAATTATAATCAAGTTATTTAGTGAATACAACAAAAGGAAGGGTATTAAGCTTCATTTTAGAAGAAACCTGAAATCTGGGCATAGGGTGTGTGCTCCTTTTGCAGATATGAACTCATCATTTAGGGAATTAGTTGAGGAATTACAAATAAAAGAGATGAGACACAAACTGTTTTGACACAGTAATTAAACTTAAATATTTTGAGATCTGATTCTTTATATCACTCTAAACGATGATAACACAGTATTGATTAAAAACAAATAGCACACAAAGTGTTAAATCTATGCTGTTAGTCCTTTCAGACAAACAAATTTAATTAGATGTCAGTTATTTTTCATAATGTGGTTCAGAAATATAGATGAATAATACATCTAATCAAAGACAATTAACAAAAATCTGAAGAAATTTAAACAGCCACAGCAATTTTTGATGACTTCATTGACTTGTATCAGATACCGTTACAACTTGGGTTAAATTTAGCAATAATTTATTCTTTAAAAATAATTGCTGAGTTTATTTTATGAGATCACTCAAGATAATTCAGCTTCTTAAAATTGTTGGAGAGGAACATAATGGAGACCATGATAAATAAACAAATTTTAAGTTGAATTTGTGTGTCACAGCACTATCCATTTTTGTAGGAATTTTCCCAAAGCTACCATAACATCTTTGCTTCTAAAACAATAGATAATGGGTTAAACACTGGTATCAAGATGGTATAAAAAAGAGAAAAGAATCTGCCCATTCCTTTAGAGTGAATAGACTTAGGTTTCAAGTACACAATGATCCCTGACCCAAAGAATAAACTCACAACAATGAGATGGAGAGAACAAATAGAGAAAGCTTTGGCTCTTTCACTTGCTGATGGCAGCTTCAGGATTGTGGAGATAATTTTCAGATAAGACCCTAGGATCAACAAAAAAAGGAATCATGGCAACAAATGCAGCAATCACGTTAAACCAAGATCTGAAACATCAAGGTGTCTCCGCAAACAAGCAGAAAAACTGGAGGAACATTGCCAAAAACAAAAAACAAAACAAACAAACAAACAAACAAAAACAAAACAAAACAAACAAACAAACAAAAAAAAAAAAAAACAAGATTTAACTGGTTAGAGCCACAAAATGGTGAAGTGAAGACCACAGAGGTGAACCCTGCATATGCTGGAATGACAGTGGTCCAGCAGGCAGTTGTCAGTTGGATACACACTCTATTGTTCATGATGACAGTGTAGAATATTGGGATATAAATGGCAACATACCTGCCATAAGCCAGGGCAGTGAGGATAAAGCACTCAGTGGCTCCCAAGATCAGAAAGAAATACATTTGAGTAGCACAGGCTAGAAAGGGGATTTTTCTGTTTTGTCCACAGAGATCTGATAGCAGTTGGGGAAGAGTTACTGACACAAAGCCAATTTCCAAAAAGGAAAAATTCCCAAGAAAAAAATACATTGGGTCTGTAGGGAGGAGTCAGTCTTAGGTATTATGATAATGATGCTATTCCCCATCAAAATAATGATATAGAGTATAAAAAATACAGCAAAAAGAAATCCTTGGAGGTTGGGAACATCAGAAAAACCAATCAGGATGAATTTCACCAGTGCAGTGTGGTTCCCTGATGGAAAATTTTGTCCCAGGAATTACATTTATGAGCAAAATGATTTCGGGATATGGAAGCCAAGTCATTCTTTTGGGTCCAGCTGAAAAATGGGACATAATGACATATTGAATCAATGATTTCAAATCAACGGGCCTAGGATCGATATCTAGTTTTCTTGTTTGTTTTATAGTTTTGGTAAGATATTTTAAATCAAATATCCTAAAATTCTAGGATAAAAACCATCCTAAAAATCTAGGAAAGTCTATTCCTCTTAGTCATACAAAAGATTTCATATATATGTACATGTTATAAGACAAAATAGGTTTATAACAGGGAGTCTACTCTGAAATATCTCTAGGTAACATGGGACCATCTCTAATGAGAAACGTGTCTCCTTCCTGATTAGTTTATGACTATTTGTTTTTCATTTTTCTCCCAGGCATCTTCTTATTTACAATTCAGTGTATGTGCAATATGCACAATCTTGTATATGTGCATGTTGTCTTGATGCCTGTGAGTTACTGATTACCCAGGGGCAAGGTCATCTGTCAGACTCCACTGTCTCATCCATTTCAGCCAACCTGGCATCCATCAGCTATTTGTATTCGAATAATGAATCTTCACAAGCCAAGGTTTCACTTGAAGTTTAAAATTGAAATTAAAAAAAATTATCATATGTCCTTATACTTCCCACAGTACCCAATGATTATAATGACTATGCATAGTCCCCAATTTTAAGACTCGTCAAGTAATTTGATAGCTTTATCCACTTTAGGCATAATTTGACAAAGAAAAGGAAAAAGAAAAGGGTATGGGAATTTGATCAGACAGTTTACACAAGATATCAGACTCCATATAAATTCTGCCATTGTATACCTTCCTTCTATCTTTAATGAGTTTTTGAATATCGGTATTTCTCATTCATCATCTCTCTGGCATCTATCACAACATCTTATATTAATATAACATATACTATATGTAACATGTAATTAACATCTACTATATTATATACTAATGTAATATGTGTAATAGACATTCTAATTATCCATATATGACTTTAGAAATATAGTATTAAAGGCAAGATAGCCTTAGCTTAATCTGGTCCTTCAATAATTAAGCATTTTTAAATCAAACATGTTCAATATTTCCTGCACTGTGCTGAATCCTAAATCTCATTTTATGTGGTATCCTCCCAGTCCTTGTAACATCCATTATTGTGAAACAATGGCTTTGTTCCAGATTGTTACATAGTCCTAAACCCACATGTTCATAAGTTTTGAACTTTTCCCATTTTTCACTGTCATCTTAGACTTTCCAAAATTTCATATTAAATATTGATAGAATATTATTTCCCTTTATTTTCTAAGATACCAAATCCCACTTCCTACCCATAAATCCAAGCCAATGAAACAATTTATTTTGTCTATACTTTGCTTCTTAGTTCTAATCTTCCATTCCATCTTTTGCAATTCTATGTAAGCACAGTGCAATTTTTCAGCACAACGTAAAGATAAAAGCCTTTTTGGCTCATTTGTGTTTATGATGATGATTATGATTATGACTCATAAGTATAAACAGAAGGGATCAGTACCATGGATATTTTGGAGCCAATGTATAATGTTATAGACACTAAAATTAAATATTGGTCCCCAGTCTTCCCTGTCACATCTACCTTGGTTTCCTGGCATCCTTTACCTTCTCCTCTTTCCACAATCTTTTATTTTGCCATTTTATATCTTGTCAGACTTCAAAGATTTATATCATTTTCTCTGCTGTTCAAGCTATATCTTATGAAAAACAGCCACAGAAAAATAGGATTGAATTTTCACTGATCTAAATTCATTTGATAAATGTATCAGCAGTCAACCACCAAATACTTTAAAGCATATATTGCAGCTTATTTTGGATAATGACTATGAACATGTTAAATATAATGTGCTAGGCTAATAACAGTATGGAAATAATATGAGGTCAGTCATGTCATTACAGAAATTACAAACCAGTGGTGAAGTTCATTGTCACCTTAAAAGTTCAATTCTGTGTGGAGAAAATTAGCTGGTTTTACAGTTAGGTCATAATCTTAATAAAGTGACATCATGCTGAGATTTTGTGTGATACCAGGGGGTCACAGAAGCAAGCTGGCACTCTCACTACTAAGAAGAGAACTTAAATACTATTTAGGGGTGGGGGGGACCTCCATATCGTCATTCATTTCTGTATTCCAGAAAACTAGTTTGCATGAATTTATGTGAATAGTTTATAAATACTTGCCAACAGGTGATTTAAAATGATTTCTTTAATCTCAACAATTATGCATTAAGAGCACACTGACCGAAGAACTTTGATGTTGTATAACGTAAAATATGATGGAGATACATTCTGATAATAAAACACTATTGAAATTATCGGAGAATTATATTTCTTGCCTAAAAATACACCCTGCAATAATAATGTGTAACTCAGGGAGATGTTCTGAGAAGTAAGTAGAATCATCTATTCAACAGTTTCACTTAAAAGATGCAGTAGAATTCCCTGCTGCAAAGAGCTGGGCATAGAGTTGTGAGAAAGGATGAATGAGACAGATTGACAGTTAAAGACTGTGGGTTATTAGAAGCATGCTTAGTAGCAACTTTAAGGTAAATTATTAAGCTTTTTATAGGGTTTAGGCAAGGGGGAAAAGGTGGCTAAAATAATGTTTTTTGATTAATTAATGAGAGAATATTAATGGCTAGGGTATAATGAATTGTGTAAAAAAATAGTTTTTGTGAGATAATAGCAGGCAGGGGATTTACTTATACACTTGTTGGTAAATTTTAAGGAATGTTTTTTAAGGTAAACATTGGAGAAATGGAAAAGCTGTTTTTTGGTTTTGGGACATTTATTATGTTAGTTTTGTTTTTAGTGTTTTTAAATTAGATAGGATAGTGAAATGAAGTTTGTTTTTTTTTTTAATTTTACAGCATGAGTGTAGTTTGGTTTTAGCTGGCAGACTTTGATATTTTTTCCTTTCATTTATCTAAAGAAACAATTGCTATTTAGCAATTAACAGCTTATAAATTAAAAGAGCCCCCAAATTTAAAAGATTTACTTAAAACAAATTGAGCAGTTTTAAGGGCAGACAGCTTTAAAACAATTAAATGAAATAATTTTTGGTGTTTTGTAAATAAGTTGTATTTTTTTCTAAATATACTATGGGGTAGAGAACACTTAAATTTATGATTTATACTAGGATTAACACAAGTGTTAGTAAAATTATAATGAGTATAGAAAAGCAAATATTTTATGATATATAGTTCAATTTTTCTGTAATATATTTATGTTGCAGCTAACATTTTTTTTACTAGAAGTTTTTGGATAGCTGTGTTAGAGGTTATTAGCACGGTTAGCAGTGGGAACATTAGGGCAGCAAGAAACGGCTGAAACAGTGGCTGTTGGGTTTATGAGCACAGATTTTTGTTTTCGTTGATTTTTGACATTTTTAAACATCTGCCCTCTGCACTAATCCCTCCACACATCCCTCTTTCTTTGTTTTTGTTTTTACAGCTCTGTGTCTTCTCCATTCCCCCAACAAAATATATCTAGGGTCCCAGGTATGAAAATTTTGCATGTGAGAAAAATATGTGTCTACTTATGTGTCTTCTATTTTGATCCTTTCTATTACATCTTCAATAAATGTGAGGATTTATTGAATGGATATTTTCACAACACTGAAAAGATTTCCTTTCTCCTTTTCTGAATCACCAGTATCTCTCTGGCTATGGATCCAAAGTACCCTGGAGAAAAGGGAATTGGAAAAGGCCTCTATCAGCTTTGGGGATGGGAAATCTATGGACTTGCTTATTTATCACTCCTACCTTTCATGCGTGACCCTGGCTAAATTATTACCCTCTCATCACACTTTCTTAACAGTAAATTATTAACTAGCTGACAAATTAATTAATTAATTATATGATGCTGGTGTCATTCTATTAGTTATATCATCATCATCATCATCATCATTTTTATATTTACCGTTTTTATTTTAACCTATATCTCTTTCATCTGAAAGTTTATTCATCTTTTATCCAGTCACGATTTAAAATGTTTCCAGTCTAGCAAAGGAAAGAAACTCCAGGATGCTGGTTTGGCAGTAATATTGAATTTAAAATAGGTAGATAGAATATTCTATCTAGGTGGATACAAAACTTGGGTGGGAAAAATACACTAACTTACTGGATGTTTACTTTTTCACTCAGTGGATCATTTTCTTGTATTCTGAGCAAATAAGAGAAATAGACATTCTGAAATCAATTTTATTAAAAATTAGGACTATATTGGAAGTTTTGACAAGGAAAGTGAGTTTCACCTTTGTCAGTTTTCTATTTTATCAGCAAGTGGCATGGTTTTGAAATTATTTTTAAAATAATAACATATGCTATTCACATGGTTAATAACAATTCACATTTTTTATCATTGATTGCATTCTCAATAAGTTAGTTTGAATTATTATTCACATTTTGCATGAAGAGTCAGGTGCATGGAGTGGTTAAATAAACTTCCTAGTGCCGGGAAGCTAGTGTCAGACCCACGTGACTTAACACTGTGCAGTTTGATGTCATTGTCATATGGTAATCAAAACTCATGGTTTTCTTCAATGAAAAAAATGTATTTTTGAATGCATTATTCTGAATAAACAAAACTAAATAATATAGAACTTCACAACAGCAAATTTATTTCATGTTCATTTTGTATTTTCTTTACTATTATAAAAAATCATTTATTAAATTTAGTTTATATATCAAGTTTAGAAGATTTATCCGAGAAATGACAGAAAGTGTGTATTTTTAATATATTTGTTCTTGGGTTTAAAGGTAGATTACTATAAAATAAATATGTTAAAATAATTTTGGTTTACCTTTTAATATTGTGGCGATATCTCTGCTGTTCTTTTTATATAGAATAAGTTGCTGTTATATAAATTTCTGGTTTTAATGATTTCTAACAAATACAAAGTGTTACCATTCTTCCTTGAACTCATACTTTGCTTAAATATACCCAGCACCATAAGTAAGAAATAGTCCTTTATTCACTGTGAGAACTCCAATATAAGTTGCTTTAAACTGCATAATCTGTTTATCAGGTGGTAACTACGAGATAACCAAGGTTGTCTCTGTTTGACATCTTCTATTAATGGCGTCTGGAAGTTCTCTCTCTGGGAAATATGTACTATATAACATTAGTCCATGGCCACTCCTCTGTCCTTGTCTCCTCATCCTTCATCTCCAGGGAGTAGAGAAAGTCTACATTAGGGAGAGACTGTAGAAGACATTCACTGTCTTAACCTCAGAATCTGAGGATAAACTTTCAAATTATCACACCACCATTTCTTCACCTCAAAGTTTATAAGTTTAGCTCAGTCTCTAGAGATGAGATGACATGTTTGTTCTTAGTGTCCATGTTCTCAGCTTCTTTGAATTATATAATAAGATAGATGGCAGTTTGATGTCTTCTTTCAGAGATTCATTTACTTTTAATATCTACCTAAAAGTGGGATTATTAGAGAACAAGGTAGCCTATTTTTTTATTTTTATTTTTTAGAGGAAGGCTCATTTTTTCTCTTTATTCCTACTACCAATTTACATTCCCACTAAGAGTGTTCGAAACTTTAATATGGTTCTATCTTCTCTGCATCATTGATAATATTTATCACTTTTCTTATTAATAACAGTAACTCTACTAGATGTGAAGTGATTTTCAAAACTTTGACTTGCACTTCCCTGATAATTAGAGCTATTAAGCACCTTTTAATATTTTTGCCAGTTATTCATTTGTATCTTCTCTCGGAAAATGTCTATTTAGGTCCTTTGCTCATGTTTAGTATGATTATTTCCTTGTATTTTCCTAGCAATTTTAAGAGTTACTTATATATTTTAGATACTAAACTTTTATGGCATATATGACTTACAATATATTTTCATTTTGACATTACATTATAACTTCTGCTTCCTGAAGTCCTCTGACAATAAACACTATTTTATATTTGACTGGCTTGAAGCTAAATGGGACCATTACTTCACCATTTAATCTAAGCACTATCCTTCATTAAACTACTTTTTGCAAAATGTTTAACTTTTCATTTGTAGCAAGACCATGATTATTATGTGGCTGGTGTTAGTTTTCTTTTAATAAACTAGCTGCAAAATTAATTGTGCATATTAATATTAAAGTGTGCACATTATTTTCTGCCCAAATATAAGAATTAATTATTTCATTTTTTCATTATCACATTTGATCATTTATCTGCACATATTTCACTCTGAATTTTGAGCTTTACTCCTTTTCCACTTGCTTCATTACTCTTTCAACTATGGAACATTACTAGTTTCATAATATTGACATCATAATACTGATGAAAATATTAACCAAAATCCAGCCTGAAGACATACATTTCAATCATTCTTCATGAACTTTAACAAATAAAGTATTCAAATCTATTGAATGAGTGAAAAGATTGTGTGTTCTGTATATTTGGGGGGGAGGTATGGTTATTATATGTACATGCAGCTTGGATTGGGAAGATTGGAACTGAAATGTAAGGTATTAATTAGAACTCCATTCTTGATTTGATTAAAGCACTCATCTGTAACATGCATCAATAAATTGAAATGGAAATATTTTCTTAAATATTTCCTTAAAAATTATTCTCAGCATTTTCTCTATCCCTGGGTTTGTTATTTCCCTCTGTTACTCTTGAACTCCTGTCTCTGTTCCAGTAGCTTTTTCCTCCAACAGCATTCCTTGTGGCATCTTGTTCAATTTCCTCCCCTTCTCTCTTAACCTCAGAAACATCAAGATGATTGTTGATGCTCAGAGATTTTTGGTTTTTATTAATTAATTTTATTTTACATTGTTATTTACCCCAGGGATCTCCAGCCACCTTATCACCCATGAACAATTGATCTTCTTAATCTTATGTACTCCTCCCACCCTTTATTTTCCCCCTCCCTTTCTCACACCGTATGCTTCAATTCTGCTGATAGTTTTAATTTTTTCTTGTTCATTTGTTAGTTTTCCCTGTACACCTCCTATAAGTGAGACCATTATGTATTTCTCTTTTTCTTTCTAGTTGTTTTTTACTAGCAGGATTCCTTCTAATTCTATACAGGTTGTCATGAATGACATGCTTGTCTTTTTGATTGGTGTATAGCATTCCACTGCATACATTATACCACAGCTTTCTGTACCATTTGTCTATCTGGGGTCGGGTTCACAGATTTTTGGAAATAATTTACTTTATCAAAATGATTATCTGTTGTATAAATACCCAGTATTTATTTTCACCATTCTGATATTTTATACTGTGCATCAATCTCTGCAATTTCCAATAGTTGTTGACAGTAGCTACATTTTATCCTTCCTTACAGTACATAGTAATCCATAGTGTTTATGTGTCATATTCTTGATCCAAATATCATTCTCTGTGGCAATCTAGACTGTTTCCACTTCCCAGCTATTGTAATTAATGCTGCTATAAACATTGTGGCACATTCAGGGTTTTTTGGATGGTTTCACATTCTGTAGATAGCTGTCCAATACTATTATATATTATTGGATCATAAGATCTTTGTACTTTCAAGGTTTGCAAGTAAATTCAAGTTGCTTTGCATACTGGTTACAATAGTTTACATCACCACCAATAGTGGAATAGGACTTTTTTTTCCCTCTGATTTCTCACTAATACATATTACTAGGAGTATTTTTAATATGTCCCATTTGCATAGATATATGATATAATAACTTTTAATCTGCCTCTATCTTATTAGAAACAATGACAAATATTTTCTCATTTTTTTGTCTTCTGGAGATCATTTTTTGCTTAATTGTTCATATCTGCATTCCATTTATTTATTGAGTTTTGTTCTTTTTTTTTTTTTTTTTTTTTTTTTTTTTTTTTTTTTTTTTTTTTTTTTTTTTTTTTTTTTTTTTTTTTTTTTTTTTTTTTTTTTTTTTTTTTTTTTTTTTTTTTTTTTTTTTAGGATTTTTTTAAACCTTGGGTATTAACTGCTCATCAATTACCCATTATATAAATATTTGCTCCCATTCAGTAGGGTGCCTACTTGATTGTCTTGGATATTGTTTGTATTTTATTTTCTTTTTAAAGGTAAATACAGGGATTTAATTGCAAACAGAAGAAAAACCAAAAGAGCTTAGTAGTCCACACTCTCACAAGTGTCCCAAACAGAATCTAAGCTCACTTCTGCTCCACAGGGAGTTTTGCATATGTTTTACCTCAGTCTACGTGCAGTTTAGTCTGAAAACATCCTTGTCTTCAGACCTCAGTCAGTATAACCAGCATAGGACTAAAGTTTGCAGTCAATGCAAGGTTCAACTCGAATCTCTCTCTCTTTCTCTCTCTCTCTCTCCTCTCTCTCTTTCTCTCTCTCTCTTATCCTCCCATTTTCCTCATTTCTGGGTCACCAGGGTAGTTTAACACTCTGTTGTCACCACCTCTTCTTTGCCTTCATCCAGTTCCTGACCTATAAAGACTGGAATGCTGGCAGCTCCAAATGATTCAACAGTCCCCAGGTCCTTTTCTTTTCAAAACAAAGCTCCTGTCAGTTCTTGATGTCAGATGACCAATGCTGAACCAGCTCTTCTCTCAAATCTAGTTCAAATCTCCTTCAAAGGTCAGCTGCAATTTCCTTCCTACAAAGCTTAAACAGAACTCCCCCTAAAGCTCTATCTCTTTCAAATGTTCTCTACCATCTTCCTCAAAAACTCTACCAGAACTTCCCCCCCAAAAAAAACTTAAATTTCCCCTAAAAGCTCTATCTCAGATCTCCCCAAGAAAATTTGAGTCCGAATACAAACTAATAGAGTCCATTTCCAAATCTCATTAAAAATAATACAATCTACTCCAATTCTGCCCTCCAAGATAATCTGATCTCCAAATCCAAAATTTTGTTTGTAGTTTATCTGATATATCTGGTCAAATCTCTATACTAAGTTTAACCAAAGTGGTGACAGTGGATATATTTCTCTTGTTCCTAATAAATTTAAAACATTTTTATATATTAAATACATATAATATTCTTGCAAATCATAAATAATAAGATGTATATATTCTAAATGGCAAATGGTACCATAAATAGGATGAATTGTTCCCCTAACTAACCTTGTTTTTAATAAAACTAACCAAACTTGGTTGCAAATGAACCCAATTTTTTGAGGAGTCAGTGAAGATATAAAAAGATTAAATGAAGTACATGTGTTTATAAAGATTGGGTAATTTATACCTAATTGGTTCCTTAGAAGATGTTATAATAAAAAGCTATAGATTCAAAACTACCTTCTGAAGTCCATACATACACTCTTTAGAAAATGATCCCATCACAAGAATGAAGGGCTCTTTTCCCTGGTCATCAGAGTCCACACAGCCTTCTTTACTTCCTCATTCCTGAGGCTGTAGATGAGAGAATTCAACAAGTAGAACACAGAAGCCACTTTGTCCTGATTCAGGATTCAGGGATAGCTCATGCTGGTTCTCAGGTAAGTGTAGATGGAGGTGAATAGAACAGAGTGATGGCTGTCTGTCAGGTGAGAAGCACAGGTGGAAAGAGTTTTGTATCTCTCCTTCCCAGAGTGCATTCAGAAAAAAGAAAACAGAATGTAGGGGTAGGAAGTGAGGATGGCCAGCATGGCCCCAGCCATGTTAAAACTCACAAAAGGGTGAAAGATGCTCTTGTTGAGGTGTGTGTCAGAACAGGGGAGCTTGAACAGTGGGGGATTGTCACAGAAGAAATGGTGATGACATTGGAATCACAGAATAGCAAGGTGCTCACATAATTTGTGTTCACCATGGAGTTCAGCATACCTGCAGTGAAAGGCCCTGCCACCATTTTAAGACAGACGGTTGGCATCATGATGAAGGAGTACAGGAGGGGGTTGCAAATGGCCACATATTGGTCATAGCTTGAGAGTATTTGCTAGTTCCAACAGGATGGACTCAACGCAGATGTACCCCCCCCCCCGTTATTTATTTCCAATATATTTTTTGTAAAACATACCTTCAATTCATAAAGTTTCTTTTCCAAATGTTTGCAAGTTAATTGTGTTAAAATGTTGATGAGGCTATTCACATCTTGGGGGGTAGGGAGCAACCTATGATAATAAGACCTGTTAAATAGAATGAATATACTGAGAGAGAAATGGTGTACAAATGGGTAAATCCTTGAAAATAAGAAACAATTGTCTTCACTGAGTGGCATGTAGATCTCTTAATTCACTGACCTAGGACCTCATGAACCATTTTGGTTTCTGCAAATGCAACATAGAGTGATCTCATATTTCTCTAGGATCTGCATTCAAAATGCAAAGAATAGGTATGTCCTTGCTGAATTTTTTCCTGTTTTCTGCATGCATTATTTTCCCTACAAGATCACTCTACATATTCTTGAACTCCAAAATTAATGTATTGATTCCCGGAAATTGCTCCTGGATACCCCATGCCACAAAAAATATTAACTATTTGACATAACCAATGTTTTAATCTCTATCTTATTCTTAAAATGATACTGTAGTGTGTTTATTTTATTTTTTAACAGATCTAAAGGAGAATTTATTTTTTAATTTATTTTTAACTAAGCTAACGTTGGTTTATACCTTCTCAGACGGATGTGTCCTCCACACCACACTCAGTACCCATAATCTTTTACCATAGACCATTGTCCCTCTTGCTTTTTGTTGTTTTTGGTTTTTATTTTTTTGTTTTTTTTCCTATAATAGATATTATTTTATTTTTATAATAATTTTAATTTTATTCATTCTTTATATTTTACAGTATCAGCAAATGGCTATTGGAAAGCTTTCTCCCCCCATTGACAACCCCTCTGTTCACTCTGGCCCCTCTCCTTGTTGTTTTATCATCTATGTTGAGTCCTTTGGTCTCTTCGTTTTCTGTGGCAATGTCCTTTTCTTGGATGAGGGACTGTGATCCTAGAATATAACAAGCTGTGTTGGTAGATGTTTAGTCTTATCTCTGCACTGGGTAGCAGTTCGTTCTTATGTGGAATCTATTAGTGGTTCCTCACCATTGACAGTCTTCAATCCATTCCATTCATTATAGAATATACTCATTGTGAAAGACATCTGCTGAAAGCCTTTGCAGATTGTTTCCTGTCCTTCAGATTGTCACTTTGTGTGGAGCTATGGCCCCATTTCTGTGATCTTCTCTCATAGAATGGGAAAGAGCACTTTGCTTTTCTTGAGTTGAGTAGCAGCACTTTATTTTTGGCACATCCACTGCTTGTATGACCTTAAGTGTGACTCTGTTGATCACTTCTCCAGTCCATTATACGTTGTCTTTCTCATAGTTCTTCCTCTTGCGTTCCGCTTGCATGTGTGCACAGGATTTTGCTCTGGTCCCTCACCAATTCTACCTGTTCTATAGATTATTAGTTCTCTTCTCATTCCTTCTGAGGACTAATTGGTGGTGAGAGTGAAAGAGAGGGGCCACATTTATAGTACTACCCCCACTCCCCTGACACCCCACTGGCCACTCCCCCACCCACCACACAAAGTGGAGAGGAGAGGTGAGCCAAAGCAGAGTGGCCATGGGCAGGCCCAGAACCCAAACCGAGTCTGGCTCTGTAGTGTGTTGTAAGTAAGCAAACAATTGTTTTCATTATAGGTATACCATAGCTAGTACACTAACCTCCACAATGAGTAATGGCAAATCTCAGTTTCTTTCTGAGTTTCTCTCTTGTAGTCTATCATTTTCTCTCTAATGGGAGTTCTCTTTTGACATTTTAATAGAAAAAGAAGTAAAATTCTGTTGCTTAAATGTGAAATTAGTCAAGTTTGAATTTTCTATATGTGAATGTTGAGTTGCTTTCTGAGTAAATATGTGTTACTATACTATTGTTTCCTTGAAAAGGATTGAGTATTCATTGGGATAGCATTTTAAGTTAATTGTGGAGTTAATTCTCTAAAGGCTGCAGTACCTGTGTCAAGAGAATAAAAAATGTAACCATATGAAAATATTTGAAATCTGATATGAGGCTGCATCAGAAAGTTGTTCCTGATTTAGTTCTTACCTAAGACTTTTACCTAAGTAAAAATAAAAATTGTCTATTTAAGTTACTCCTCTCTTTGGAGTCTTGCTTATTGCAAATGGATGTGTAACCTACTATCCAATTCTTATCCTTCCTTTTGTCAATTATGTTAAACTTAATTGAAAGGTCATTATCTCTATTTTTACATATGTACATATGTATGTATACATGTATGTATAGCAGAGTTCAGTAATGATTTCTGAAAGAACTCTGCATGCTCTTGTTGGTTGTATTCACAAATCCACATCATCACCAGGCTCTGAGTACTTTAAATGGACAGTAAAAATTTTATACTTGATAGTCAACTAAATTTTAAGCATCCTGAAGTAACAATAAATAATAAGACAGACTATGCAGATCCAATTAATTAAATGTATAAGTAAAATAACATTAAGTACTCACATATTATAATACTGGGAACATATTTCAGCTTAAGCTTTCAAATCTATGTCAGCCAATCTTATATGCACAAAAGGAATATCAAAGCTTTCATTACGAAATTCTATAAATAACATCAGTTCAAATAGTACCTGACATTCAAATTCCTGTTAACATAGATACAAACACTGTAATATGGGCATGCTTTTCTTAAAACCCTGTCACTTACATAGTGATAGTATCCCTCTTACCAAGAAAACTTAAAAAAATAAGTTTGACAATCATCTTTGACCCAAATACCTGTTACAGTTATAAACATAACTGATCATCTTCTACTTTTGAAGCTCATGAATGATCTGCAACTTTATTTGCTTTTAAAATATATAAGCCTATTTGTTATGAACTTGAAGGAACAGTGGAATATGTCAATACATTTCCCAACAAAGGATAAAGCCTCATATAATTGATGGAACTCTTAAAACATAAAAGTCAACTTCCCATTAAACTTCATAGACTTTGAATTTAATACAAACCTATAATATTACATATATCCATATCACTGAACTCTGATAAACATCTATAACAAATCTAAGCATAGGATATAGTGGATAGTGACTATCAATGTAGGAGTCCTTTCAGAGTTGCCTAAGAAACCCGGGTCATTTATATGCCCTCTATAACTTTTTCTATCAATGGGGTGATCTTTCCCTAAATTCCAAGACAAGTAGCAGGTCTCAGCATTTCTCTAAATAGAGGACCAAACCAAACTTTGGTGCTTGAGTTGATAATATCAATCATTCAAGAATGAGGCAACATGAACATAGTGAGGCCATGTCATGAAAATTTGGAGAAGGAGAAGGATTGTCTTCTGGAACAATTCTCACTCTGTGTTTCCAAGTTTCCGAATAATTCATGAAATTCTGAGGAGAAAATGGAGATATGTCTCCATTTTGTACAGGTCTCTGGTTTATAAACTTTCCCTAATTTCTGACCCTTCACCCCAAATTAAGCTGTGTGGCACTGGCTTTCATATTCACCATTACAATAACCAGTTGAAGTAGCCATAACATCTATAACTTAGACTTTTGAAGGACAGCCTAAATGGTCCTATTTTTAAATGTGTGTATACTCACGGTATAAGAATGACTATTCTACCCCTATGACTCCTGGTGTAATTAATGTGTTTCTTATTATCTTTGCTTCTGACAACTTCCTCTCCCTTGTGACTTGCTTATTGCAATATTCAAATTATTTATTTTTTTAATTTAATGATGTCTCAAAACTTTGCATATATGTACAAGTTTTTTATATGCATGTCTGTATTCATGCCTGCATTTTTCCTTCCATTTGTCAAACAGTTATGGATTTTTGCAGAAAGTTCATTAAAGAGATACTCAAATGCCATGGAATCAATGGTTTTCAGACTGGATAGCATCTGAGTAATTATCAATGGAACATTGCAGTTTATGAGATACATGGCAATTTTTATATTATCACATACATTTCCTCAGGTATTAACAAAATAATCTCTACACAATTGAACTTGATAAGATAATTTTAAATAGATCAAATATCTTTTCTAATCCTTCAGTACTAGATAAACATAACACACATTTTAGATTGATTCAAGTTTACACACAGTCTTAGATAACAGTTTATAATTTTCAATGAAAATGAAATATAAAAACTTTATTAAGGTATTCATAGGACAAGTTAATGACAGAACATCTTCTGTTACATGTCTATAATGTTCTTTACACTTTTAGAACTACTTTTGTATATAATATTCATTAAAACTATTTTAATTACAGGTGATGTTAATTTAATAGTGTTTGTAATATATTAGACATTCAAAATCTTGTGGATTAGCTAATAAATGTAAGCATAAATCTGATTATATTTTAAGTGCAAACTAGAAATCTTTGTTTTATAAATGTTTAGATTCATTACTTGTTAGATTGTGAATATTTTTCTGCATGCAATTAGCTCAGAATATTATTTTTTATTTTAATAAACTTTCAGAATCAATTAGGCAAATGCATATATGTAGTAAATTATATCAAGAATACAGACATTTCCTTTTGAAAAGCAAATGTCTATTTTTTCCTAAAGAACTACGAAAAAAATTTTCATTAGCTAAATGCCTGCACTATCTATAGATTTCTCTTGAGAGTCAATAAGATAAAACATAATTAGGAAACTTTCTTATGTTGAGTGTTAATTTTTCCCAATGAAAAGCTAGTAGTGCACAATTTGCAATGGGATTCATTACACCACAGTAAAAAAAAAAAAAAAAAATAGTGACTAGTTCTCATTTTTTTTTACTGTATATTCATCAGTTTTCTCTAAGGATGATCATTATTGATGGTACTTATCCCTTTAGAAATAATTGTTCTGTATACTCTTGGAATTAAGTTAAAATTGCAGGCAAAATCATTGCTAATGAGAGTCCTTGGCATCTACTTTTAATGGTTAGTCTGTCTCAAAAAGTAGCAGAACAAGACAGATTTGTCCACTAAAAGGTGAAATGACCTTAAATAATATGTCTTCTTTGGCTATTTGTCTAGATTTTTTGACTTTTTTTGTGCTAAAAGATTCATTGTAGCATTTATTTTTTTTCTCTCTTGTTAAGTCAATAATGATTCAGGAAAAACTATTTTAGTTGTATTCAGAGACTAAAACATAGTTTTCAGTAAGATTTAGGTTTTATTTGTAGTCTATGTTCATATAAAATTAACAAACATCAGCTACATTCACTTTAAAATTATGTCAAATACAATAAGATTGTATCTGTTCTATTTAATTTACTATACAGTACAATTAGAAGAGTAAATAAAAGAAGGTATTTTAAATGCATATAGAATGGACAGACACCCATTAGGAATAAAATGACAATATATGAGAATTAATAGAGGACTATATCTGGAACATTAAATAGAATTTTATTATTTGGTCTTAAAATTGATTGCATTTTTTCATCATTTTAGATGATGTTTTGAATGTGATTTTTAAAAGAACAGAGAAGGTCTTTAGGGAAATAGATTCAGTAATAGATATTCATACTATTATGGAGAAATATATAAAATACCAAAATATTTTAAAATAAACTATAAACAGTGATAACATCGCTATGAGAATGACTCAACATATTAAGAATGAACATTTCACATCTTGGTCTGTAAATTCACGATAATTCCAAATAAATTTAAAACTCATCAGGTAATTGCAAAGTTTTTGTAAACTAACCAAGAAAAGACACTGGTATCTAGGAGATACTAAAAGGACAATAACTCTCCCCAGCAAACCGGAAGACCCACACTAAAACAAACCTGTTTCTTCTCCCTAGTCTCCTTCTCTGGACAAACTCAAATCTTAAAATACCCACTACCAGTACTCACCCTGACTTTATCAGAAAGCCCACCAATCACAGCGCCCCCCACTCCATCTACACCCTTCTCTACCTTCAGAAATGGAATCAAAGGGAAGAAATTAAAAACTAAACAAACCTCAAGCCCCCTCTCCCTGCACCATGAGTGAGTGTACTATGTGCTATTTCCCTTTCTGAATGAGCATTTGATCCCCCCACAGGCTTTCAATAAAGCCTGCTTCCTAGCTATCTCTGTCTTTCCTTTATCTATAGTTCTCTATCCCAACAGATACCAGTAAAGGAAAACTTCCCAATCAAGACAATGGAGTGTAGTTCAATAATCAGAATGAAGAGTTCAGAAATAGATCCACACACAAATAACATTCAATGTCATAAATAAATACACACATAAATAACATTTAACACGTCATTGACAATGAAGAGGGAAACCATTGAAAGCAAGCTGTCTAAATGAAAAGAAAAAGAAAGGAAACGAAAGAAACGAAACGAAAGGAAACGAATGATAGGAAAGGAAAGGAGAAAAGAAACGAAAAGAAAAGAAAAAAAGCAAGAAAAGAAACATGTTGAACTGCTCCTAGGGTTTGAATCTGCACTTTTATTTTCTAATAAACACTTTAACTATAATGGAGACTTTATATTCAGTTACCAGTTTAGGGAGCACAGCAGGGCTGGCTGCCCAAGGCACCTGGAGCAACCGAAGGATGGAGAGTGTTACTGGGTACCTCTGAGCCACCCAGGGCACCACAGCTCCTGTCTAAGGGTGAGGCCTTCCTGATCTAGGACCCATAGTCTTTGATTGTATTTGATCATTATTTCAGACAATGAGATTCCAGATTCCTACTCAGGCTAAGGGAGTCACTTTGCAGCTCAAAGTGGCATTTCTCTCAGGCAGGCTACAGCCCTTGTATGTGATTCCCTAAATGGAGACGATTACTAGGACATTTCATTCTAATGCATCTTTGAAAGTAACTAGGAAAAGCTGGGTAAAGAAAGAGGAGCATCTTCCGGTGCTCTATTTTGCTTTATAAGAAAAAACGTGCACTGATGTACAGTTATTGGCAAGGAAGTCTTGGAAAAAAGCTACAGATTTAGTAGGCTTGGATCAAACATTTAAAGTTCTTAGAACATTTACCTCCTCAAAAAAAAAAGTCTCCCACATGAAATACGATTGGTCATTGACTGGCATAGATCCAATATCCATCAACCAAACAAAGAAAATGTCCATTCATCTTGAAGTAAACTATAAAAAAAAGCACTCCCCACACCCTCACCCCTGGCACTATGGCTTCTTATGTTATACGTTCTACATTTAAGAGAACTGAGTTTTTGACTAAAATGTTTCATGGATACAAATCTCCCCATTTATTATATCTTATCCTGGGGATAAACAACTTCAAAGTGTCTAGTAAGCTATAAAAAATGTTTGTTGGTTGACTGAGTTGCTATTTCATTGAGCTATTTATTGGATCTGTAAATATTCAAATTATTTTCAATGCAAATTTCTGATAAAAATTGAATTAGTAGAAAAGTGAAGGAGGGAATTATAAAAAAGGGAAAGAAATGTAGCAATTTACACTCAGGTATTTTTTAATGCAAAAATTAGATTTAAAGTTTTGCTTTATAATAAAACAGGTAGCTGAATGGTAATTGAAAGGGCAGATAAACATCATGCTTCCATTCTGAAAATTGTAATCTTAACAAGACCCAAACCATGACTAGAAAAATATTTCAAAGTTCATCTATCTCAAATAGGTTATTCGGTGGTGGCTGTGTCATAATGTCAATACCTGTTGGGGGGATAATTGATGGAGTACCCAAACATGACCCTGACATAGTATTGTCAGCATCTTATGAGCATCATGTAACCAAGATGACGTGGGTGGTCCAGTGAGCACTGAATGGTTGAGATGGATGACCTTGCTGTGATAGGCCATAAAATGAGCTAAGTCATAAGGCAGATGATATGAAAATTACAGTTCACCAGGTGCATTTTCCATGGAAATGGGAAAGAAAGACACACGGGGCTTTCTTCCCAAAATCACTCATGTTTGTTACCTTAGCAACCCCTGTACACTCAGTTTCCATCAGAGTTCTACAATGCCAACTCTTTGTCTACTTCCATAACGATGCTCAGCTTTAACATTATGACTTGTCAAATTTATTTTTACTGACAATTGGTAAATTTTTATATGGAGAAAATCCATGAGTTTATTACTAAATGTGTGTACAATTCATTCATTGAACTTTATCTCCTTTAGAACTAACGCTGTATTGTTTTACAGTAACTGAATTTTTGTATATGCACACATCTGTGCATGAATGCATGTATGTATGGATGAGACTTTGTCAGTCTAGTAGAGACAAAGTAGAGGAAGAATTAAAAAACTTTAAGAGAAGGTAATAAAAGCAGAATTGTTGAAATTGGTACATTCTATCAAAATCATAGCACACATGAATTAAATCATGTTTATATTTAATGAGCATATATGTATGTGTGTAGGTATATACACACATATAAAGAGTTTATATTTTTAATGAGTGTGTGTATAAAACAAAGAAGGGAAATAAAAGGTTATAAGCTCACATTTGTAATAAAATCTATAGCTTTGATATTCATTTAAATAGCCCTTGGAAAGATAATTAAATATATGAAATTGAAAACCTATTTAAATCTTCAAACATTTGTAAAACATTTTTGACATTATAGTCTAGCCAATGTTTCCAAAATAAAAATAAAAACATAGGAAACAGTTTATAAGGAATTATTGAAAAGAAATAACAGATATTTACATACATTCTACATAGTTTGCTTCAAGTGACATGGTGATTTTTGTTTCTAAATAGTCACATTTTTCTCTAATCAAGATTTCATTGCATGGGGGGAGGGAGGGGGGCAAATCCCAAGGACTGCAAAGATGTGAAATTTACATATAAATAAATTAAAATTTTAAAAATATAAAAAGATTTCATTGCAAATCAGTTTTATTTTAGAGAATCCAGTGAAGATCAAGAATGATTAAATGGAGACTCCATGTTCTTATATAAGTTTGGTAAGCTAGAGTTAATTATTTTTTTAAGTTATACCTAATTAGATGGCTCTACAAAATCATTAAAGAATTTGATTCCTATAAAATGTTTTAAGAGAACTGTATCTTTGAACCAACCTTCCGAAGTCCATGCATACACTCTTTAGAAAGCTATCCCATCACAGGAATGAAGAGCTCTTTTTCCTGGCCATCAGAGTCCACACAGCCTTCTTTACTTCCTTATTCCTGAGGCTGTAGATTAGAGGATTCAACATGGGGATCACCACTGTGTAGAACACAGAAGCCACTTTGTCCCGATTCAGAGCGTAGCTCGTGCTGGGTCTCAGGTAAGTGTAGATGGAGGTCGAATAGAACAGAGTGATGGCCGTCAGGTGAGAGGCACATGTGGAAAGTGCTTTGTGTCTCCCCTCCCCAGAGTGCATCCGGAAGATAGAAAAGAGAATGTAGGAATAGGAGGTGAGAATGACCAGCAGGGCCCCAATCAGATTCACTCCAGCAAAAGTGGAAAAGATGCTTTCATTCAGGTGTGTGTCAGAACAGGAGAGTTTAAACAGTGGAGGACTGTCACAGAAGAAGTGGTGAACAATGTTGGAATCACAGAATGGCAAGGTGCTCACATAACTTGTGTTCACCATGGAGTTCAGCAGACCTGCAGTGAATGCCCCTGCTGCCATTTTAAGACAGACAGTTGGTGTCATGATGAGGGAGTACAGGAGGGGGTTGCAAATGGCCACATATCGATCATAGGCCATTAACCCAAAAAGGATGCATTCAGTGGTGGCCAAGGCAATAAAGAAATACATCTGCAGAAAGCAGCCTGCAAAAGAGATTGTTTTCTTTTCTGATAATAAATCAACCAACATCTTGGGGGTGATGGTAGATGAGTAACAGATGTCCACAAATGACAAATTAGCCAGGAAAAAATACATGGGTGTGTGTAGTCGGGCATCAATCTTGATTAAAAGAATCATTCCCAAATTCCCCACAACTGTAAGTGTGTAAATCACCAAAAAAAGCAAGAAGAGGATAACCTGTAGCTCCAATGTGTCTGCTAATCCCAACAGGATGAACTCAGTCAGTGAAGTATAATTTTTTCTGGCCATTTATTTCAATACAATTTGCTTAAACTGATGTGTAGTTGTAAATATTTCCTTCTTCGGATCTTTATATGTAAAAGTAGAAATGTTAATGTTATGCACACGTGGAAAAAGAAAACAAGATATTACACCATAACAATCAGAGTAACTGAAGTAAGAA
The DNA here is from genome assembly GCA_004024945.1 of Uropsilus gracilis. Lineage (NCBI taxonomy): Eukaryota > Metazoa > Chordata > Mammalia > Eulipotyphla > Talpidae > Uropsilus > Uropsilus gracilis. Next base: position 33,630 of record PVHY01003521.1, on the reverse strand, counting down.
AAAAACTAATGGACAAAAGCAGAAAGCTTTGAATTTAAAAAGCAATTGTCTCCATTGTTTCTGATGTCTAGACCCATTAAGTCACAGATTTAAGAACCCATATTCCTTTTAATTTTCTGCAAATGCAACATGGGTTGCTCTTATCTTTCTCTAGCATCCCATATCTTGAATGCAGAGGGTAGAAATATCTTTGCTAAAGGTTCTCCTGTACTCAGAACAAGAATGTGAATGTAGTTTAATTGCATTTCCTCCTCTGTATTATCTCTCTTTCATGTTTCAACAGCAAAATTCATGAACTCACTCCCACAAATTGTTCTTGTATACCCCAAGCAGTAACAATGGTAAATGGTTCAAATAAATAGCATCTTGAATCTATTCTATCTTTAAAAGAAAAAAAAAAATGAAGCAACTGTTCCCATTACAAGGTCCACTATCTAGTTAATGTTATGTGGAATAAGACACAGTACCTGTCCATAGCAGTGAAAAACAGGACCAAATCCTTATAGCCTCCTGCCAAATATTTTCCTTATGTAGTCTTTCATTGTCTTTTTAATAGGGTATTAACTTGGAGATTAAAGATATTCAAATTATTTCATTTTTAAATAAATTGGAGTTTAGTTTACATTTGCATTTCTTCTCTGAAAATTGAGATGCTCTGAATTGATACTTATTGCTAAACTTTTATTTTGTTTTCCCTAAAAAAATTGGTGAACCATGGGGAGGAGATTAGGTTCTAATTGTGGAGACAATCCTCTAAAGGCTGATGTGTCAGTCTCAAAAGAAAAAAAAAATCATCACATGTATATTTATGGAAACAACAACATGTAAAACTAATAAATTGATTCCCAAGTAAACTGGTTCCTGATGTACCATAGTCTGAAAAAAAAAACAACTGTCTGTTTGCATTGTTATAATTTTGGCTTATTCCAAATAGTCATATTGTCTACTGCCAAATGATTGTCTTCTCTTTGCTAATGTGTGTGTGTGTTTGTGTGCGTTGCTCCCTTTGTATAAATAATTGTAGCTTTCATTCCAATTTTGTTTCAAGTAAAGTGAACAAGGAGAAACTACATAAATTAATTGCACATTGTTCGAAGAAAGACTATGCCCTTAACAAATAGGGTAATGGATATGAAAAATTTTATATATAATTTCAGAATTATGTTGAGTGTAAATATTGTCTATGAGTGTCAAACTCCACAGGAATGAAGCTACATATTTTCCAGACCAAATATACAAACAAATCAAAATGAAGTAAAACACACTGGTGTCCACAGCATGGACATTCTTGGGTATAGAACTGATAAGTCTCCATATATAGTACATCTTTGAATTTACATTTTCAGTAATGTACCATACCAGTCTTTGTGATCGACATCATTACTATTTACTTTTTACAGATAACAAAGTCAAAACTACAAGCTACTACTTAACTTTACATTAGACAAACTATTAGGAAGTAGAATTATTTTTTTTAATTTGTTATTTATTTTACTTTATATTATTATCTATCCCAGCATTCTCCCTGCACTTTATTATCCATGAACCATCATCTTAGTCTTTTGTGCACCTTCCATCCCTGGCCCCCCATCCACCTCACATGCTTTATGCTTCAATGTTGCTAAAAAGTAGTTTTAAAGTTTTTCTTTCTCTGTTTGATTGTTTTCTCTCATATAAATGAAAGCATCCAGTATTTCTCTTTTTCTTTCTGGCTTATTTCTAATCTGCTAACATGATTCCTTCTAGCTTCATCCACATTATATCATTTGTGGCAACATGGCTAGAACTAATTTCAACAGTATATCCAACAGAAAAAATACTTCTATGCAGCTATGTCATTGTTCTGACCATTCCATTTTATCACAGTCAGTAGGAAGACCATCAATTATATATATAATATATTATCATATATATATTATCAATATATTATCAATATTATCTATATATTATCAATTATATATAATATATATTAGATATGTGTCAATTATATATATCAATGCATATCAGTTAGATATATGCATAGAATTGCACATATATATGCATAGAAGTACACATATACCTTGTATATGTTCACATATATAGATGAATAAGTATCTATCTTCCAGTAAACTCTCTAATTAGAGCAGATATGGTACTTATGAATCTAAACTGACCATAGATGTGAGGTATCAGGAGGGGATAGGAGGAGGAGATATGGGGGAGGGGGTAAATGAAGATGAGGGAAATAGAGGAAGATGTAGAGGGGGCAAGAAGGAAGTAGGAGTAAGGGAAAGAGAAGAGAATGGATTTTGATGGAGGACTGTGGGTGCTTTGTTGGGAAATTATAGTGACCACACCTAAGGGGAGAAAAACCTATATCGTGAAAAACCAAAAAGGGATGTATAATAGTGATAAGTCATTAACTCTTAAAAAAATTAAAAAATAAATATCTGTAACATGCTAGGAATAACTTAAAAGCTTTAGGTGTATAGATCTGATCCTTGTGCTATTAAAAAAATTCCTGATTGTCAGTCATCAAATATATAAGGTTCTTTTATGAGACTACGAAATTTAATTAACATAAGAGATAATTTATCACTGAGCAGTCAGAAATGTGAGTTAAAAATGATAGGGGGACAAGAAGAATAGTGAGATAACATGGAAGGAAAGGCCAAAGGAGATTAAGAAGAAAGAGTAGATCAATACTATTAATCCCTAAAGAAAATAAGGATCAAAAAGGAGATGAGTTTTATTCTACAGATATCATTGAAAATACTGAACTGAATTTCATTAAGAAAGAAGTAAAAACAATAATAAATTTTAAAATGCTTTTTAATCATTAAAAATGAAAAAATATTGGGTAGATGATTTGAAAAATGTCAATTTTTCTAAACAGGTTTACTCTGCCACACAGTAAAGCACCTATCTTCTATTCATCTTTCTCACCCACTTTTCTTTTCTTTTTTCCTTCCTTCCCTCTTCCTTTCTTCTTTTCTCTCACCTTCCCTACCTTTCCCCTCTATTTCCTTCATTTATTTTTTTCTTTTTTTCATTTTCTTTCCTAACAAAAGGATGTACAATTGTTTCATTACCATGTTTTTGTTTTTGTTTTCCAGAATATTATCCTCTTTCTATTAGAATTTTTTTGAAAGAATGCCATTTATAATATACAAAATCTCTAGGAAAACAGATCCAAATACTCCAAAGTATTATGGGGAAACTTATTATAAAACATCATTAAAAGATTTTACGCGAAGGACGACACCATGTATGAACATAACTCAGTATTTGAAAGCTAGAAAGTTTTTTAAATTGGTTCCTAAATACAGGCAGGGCACGGTGACTCGTGCCTGTAAGCTTCTGCCTATGAAGCGGCTGGGGCTAGGGATAGCGGTTCGAGTCCCGCCTGGGGCCCATAACAAGACCTAGTTCCAAAAAAAATAGCTGGGCGTGGTGGCGCGTGCCTATAATCTTAGCTACCTGGGAAGCTGAGACTGGGGATTGCTTGAGTCCGTGGTACCCCGGGCAACGAGAGCCTGCGGTTCCACGGGCAAAAAATAGCGAGACCCAGTCTCGAGACCCAGTCTCAAAAATGATAGATAGATAGATAGATAGATAGATAGATAGATAGATAGATAGATAGATAGATAGATAGATAGATAGATAGATAGATAGATAGATAGATAGATAGATAGATAGATAGATAGATAGATAGATAGATAGATAGATAGATAGATAGATAGATAGATAGATAGATAGATAGATAGATAGATAGATAGATAGATAGATAG